>MCJB01041168.1:0-19270 GCA_002018475.1 Nicotiana obtusifolia | reverse complement strand
GGGGGGGGGGGGGGGGGTTGTGACATCCTAGGCGAATCTCATATCGACAAAACATAGGAGAAATGCTGGGTATATAAGTAGACAAACTTTCGACTCTAATGTTGCATTTTAAAACTTGCGGACTTAAGCCTAAAGCGAACAATATCACTAGCGGATTAGGCTGTTACATGTGATATCAGAACCACTCCGTGTGCAACCTTTAACTGTGGTAGGGCAAACTTCAGCAAGGACACTGAGTCTCTAAGGGAGTTTGTATGTTACACCATAGGTGAATCCCACGTCGACAAAAAACGGGAGAGATGCTAGATATATAAGTAGAGAGGGCTTAAACCCTAGTGATGCATTTTAAAACCATGATGGCCTAGACTCAAAAAGGACAATATCACTAGTGCGCTGAGCTGTTACACTTGCTATCTCCACCAACACAAGTATGGAGTAAATCTGCCAACAAGATCTAGGTAAATTGGAAAAATCGCTTAGTATTTTTGTCTTTAGTGAGATTTGAAGCCTGATTTCTCATTATTTTCATCCCACTTTATTAACCACTAAGCCACGCCCTTGAAAACCCTCATTCACGATCTTCTTGATCATGTAATCCCAACAACTTTGCTGCACTGCCTCATCTTTCCACCTAAAACCAACTTCTCTTCTCGTCCCATCCTACGGTAACCCTATCATGTGTCACTTGCCCAGTTGTGCCGTTGCTACAACTTGCCCTTTCCACCTTGCCCCTTCTACAACTCCTTCCTCTCTAACCTCTCCCACCCTGACCTTCTGCCATTCCAAAACCTTGCTTTATTTTCTCAAGAAGACACGGATGACAAATTCAAGCTCCATAAATCGCAAATTAAAAAGACATGCAAAAACACATTCTATTTCAACTTATGAATAAACATCACAAACAATGAACAACAACAAATTTAATGTAGCATATAAATTTGAATGTCAACTACATTTAAAAATTGCATAAGTTGGAATACTGAAGTCCATCAACATTATAATTATATGGAACACCCCGTGGATCTTTAATTTCTAAAACTTCCTTTTGTTACAAGTAGACTCCTAAGTACACCATACCTTTCTTTGGTACTTGTTCTTTTTAATTTCTTTACGTGGCCTCCTTTAAATGCTACAACTATCCAAAGAGTGGAATGCGCCAATAACAACAACAACAAATATACCCACGTGATCATATCCAACTATGTCTGTGCTTCCTAACTCAAAACATAAAGAGCACAATTAAATACGAGAAAATGAACATGAGGTCAAGCATCAGTCTCACGGCACTAACTGCTAAATTCATCAACCAGAAATTTCTTCCATCAGACAGCACATTTCTCTAATAGAAAGAGCTACTAAAGACTAGAATTAGGGTCTCAACCAACTACAAGAAGACAACAACAAAGTAGAAACTGTACAGCAGGCTACCCAAATGAAATTGATCACCCATTTTCCAGCGCACTCAACAGTGACCACTTACAAAAGTTGGAGCAACTAGGATATCACGCCAAGTAGCACTCTACATTCTATTTACAGAAGCTGAACATAACCAACCTGAGTGCATTCATTGCTCAAGCTTAGCTGACCATTTCAGCAGCTTCTCCAATTTTATTTACGTGCTCTTTTACCACTTTGAGCATAGGGCACATCCTAGTTGAATGCCATGAATCACCTGTAATCAGAAAGTTTAAATCATGTTCAATCTGCCAAGATAGCTTAGATGAAATGGAGTTAGGCAGATGCAACTGCTACTTAAGGTAGTTGTTTTTCTCTTCCTAAACTACTTTTGATATGAAATAGTAGGATGGACTACAACTTGCGAGCCAAAAAGGAAAAAAGAGGTATGGGTCTGATTTTAGTACTGTGTGGCACAACATTATCTTGCTTGAGAATAAAAGTGACAGATCCAGCTGCAGTGAGGAACAGCTGAAGTTGATAGCTGTAAAACTAATCATGACGTGTCAAAATTGAATAAATAAATTCAATGATTCCAATTTTTAGAAAGAATCTTTTACAAGGTTTGACTGTCGCTTAGCAGTCTAAATCAGTAAAATCAGAAAAATACAGTGAAAATCGGAGTCAGACAACCAGTAATCTATGTATTGGTCAACATGGTAAAAGAGAAATAGCTAATTCTTTTGTTCATTGGACACACCATTCTCGACTCTTCCATCAAAGCCATGATAAGGAACTTCAACCATCGGTCTCGGAACAGCGCACCCACCAAAATCTTCAGGAAAGCATTCAAAGTCAGGGCCAAAATTGAATTTCACAACGCAATTAGGTTGGTCGGGAAGTGTATACATTGAAGCAGCAGGGTAGTAACGACCACCATAAAGATCCTTGAAAGCAACACCTTGACATACTCCATTTTTGAAGAAAGATATCTCACTCCCTGCTCAGACAAAATACAATATTTTGTACACAGCTTAATGAACACGACAATTTGACAGCACAAGAAAAAGAATTTGCAAAACACATAAGGAGGAAACAGGGGTTACTGGAATTTCTCAAACCTGATTTTTCCCCAGAGATACCTTTACAAACATATCTTTTGTAAGTAGATCGTGTTTTTCAGCATTTTGGTATGGGGACTACATAGTGAAATAGAGTTTGAATATTACACTAAAGGAGGTCCTACTCATTGAGATGGTCAGCACACGCATATATACCAAGACGAGCGCACCAATACATGTAATGTAAATTGCTAAATCAAATCTGCCATAAGAACTAGAACTTCACATCTTTGATTGACAATCGTTCTTGATCATAATAGTTCAGTAATGCAGCAACTAAGCAACCCATACTATCTAAACAATTGAACTAGAACATTCACATTTATCATTGTGATATCCCAATACCACCATCACCATCAAAAATACCAAAAGTCTGCTCTCTGATGCTGACACGAAGGAGATGAGAGTAATAAGACCCCCTCCATCACTATTGTGAGATAAGTAGTGCGCCTCTTCTAGAATTCTGAATAAGATAATAGCTTTACTAGAGTCTTTGCAAATTTCTAACACTAGCAAATTTGGACGAAGAACATGGTGATTCATCTTCACTCTCAAAAAGTTAATCCCTTGACCAGACTCCAGAAACCCCATTAACCTATAAAACTAGTAGATAGATGAAGAAGACAATCAATTAAAAAAAGACCTGTGGGTGATTTGACTGAAACACAAGGTAATAAGACTTTTTGATATCCTAACTTATCAGAAGAGGTTTGCTATGATTCTATATTTGAGTAGTTTTCACACATTCTTCCCAAGTTTATTAACCTTAAAGCATCAGCTCCTCTAATACACATATCTTACCTTAATGTAACTCTTAATTAGATCCCTTTGGAGTTTAAAGCATAAGTTCTGGCACTCCCTGCATAAAAATCAAAACTGCACCAAAACACATCAATTTTTTCTTATTCATTTGTGATCAGCTCTTGAAACAACAGCAATCTAAAGATACCAAAGCATCTCCTCATTTATAAACCTAAGCTGTCCAAGTTAACTCTTAATTAGACCATCCTAAAGTTTAAATCATCATTTCAATCAACATTCAGCATAAAAATAAACCTTTATCAAAACAGAAGCAGCAAACAACAACAACAAAACCAACCTAGTTTTTACTCCAAAAAAAAAAAAACTACTCAACCTCAATCCCAAATAAGTTGGATTGTCCATATAATCCTCACTGGCAGCACTCTAGCAATATTCAGCATAAAAAATTGAACCTTTATTCGAATAACAGCAACTATGACTATTCCTCAGTTCCAAACAAGTTCGGGTCGGCTATACGAATCCTCATTGACAGCATTCAAGCAGCACTCAACATAAAAATTGAACCTTTATCGAAACAACAACAACAATAACTACTACTACTACTACAACACCTCAATTCCAAAGAAATTGAAGTCCGCTATACGAATCATAGTTCTTCATTTCAAGTAGCATCAAGCATAAAAATTGAACATTTATCAGAAGTGCAGAACAACAAGTACTGCTACACCTCAGCCCCAAACAAGTTGGGGTCAGCTATATGAATCCTCAGTGAAAGCATTCAACATAAAAATTGAACCTTTAACAAAACAACAGCAAGAAATGTTAAAAAAGATCTAGCCCTTGAGCTGGGTGTCAGTGACATACCAGGAATTATTTTGGGGGGATCTTCCTTAGGATCAGAAGCACACATATACCTTTGTCCCTTATACCAAACAAGTCTCGGCGGTTTCGGGGCATACTGACTACCTTCAGGCAAATTAATGTAAAAACCAATAACATCACCTTCGCCATACCCTTGTTCCCCATATTTCTCCCTTAAAGCTTTATGAATCTTGCTACCATCAATATCTCTATACCCAAAACTATTCCCATCATATCCAACAGGTGCTTGTAAATCACCTTTATCAGTTGACCACCCAAGTCTTGTATGCCCACTTTCACCTAATTTCATTACTTTAATCTCAAAATACCATGCTCCTTCTAATACTCCTCTTGTTGCTCTCACCATTCTGTAACCTTTAATACTCCCTGCTGTTAATCTATCTTCACTTATGTCCACTTTTTCTGCTTTGTAAACTTTTGAAAGGCAGATTTTCATATCTGGGCCGTCGTCATTTTTGTCAGGGAATCTAGGGATCGGTGTAATGTAAACTTTGTCTTCAGATTCTTGTGCTGAAACGGCGCCGTTTTTGTTGTTTTTTGTGTTGCTGCTGTTGTTGTTGTTGTTATTGTTTTGCTTCTTTTTTTTGCCTTTGCGTGAACTGGGTTTTGTCCAGAGATTGTTGTTGTTGTTTTTCTTCTTGGATTTTGCTTTCTTGCTGCTTGTGGAGGTTGGAGTCTCCTTTGCTGCTGCTGTAATTATGGGTGTTGACAAGGGCAACTTGGTCATTTTATCATTTTGCTGTTCCTCTTCTTCTACTTTTGGTGGTGTTAGGGTTAAAGTGGAAAGTGGCTTTTGCTTCTTCGGTGGTGGCTCTTCTTCTTCATCTTCATCCACGTCATCATCGTCGTCCTCGTCTTCTTCTTCTTTCAGGGGAATTTTCCGCTCGGTGGGGGGAAATTCGAATTCGGGTTCGGGTTCGGGAGTATTCGCACTGCCATTTTCGGCAACTGAAGGTGGAGCTTCGGCGGAGGATGGTGAAGATTGTACGGGGACTAGTGGAGCTTCGGCGGCGGACGGTGGAGCTTCGACGGCGGCGGTGTTTTCTTCTTCTTCGTCGTCTTGGTAAGTGGCGATGAGATTCTCCATTGTTAGGATTTGAGAGGAAGGGAGCAGAATCTGGATGGGTTTTAATAGTGGATAATTTTGTAAACCCAATATGGAGAGTTTCTCGTGGGCCTTATCGTATCATCCTTTTCGTATTGGTAATTGAAAAATAGCTAGCATTACAGCACGAAAAATTCCAACACAATATACCGTAGATTAAAATATCTGTATATAAACTTTCAGCATATTATATTGGAACTCCAACACATTATGAAATAACAGTATATTATGCTGGAAGTTCACATCTAAAACGTTCGAACTCAGTATATTATGCTAAAATATTTTTCGAATTTTGAACAGTATTTTTAATCTTTTATATAAAAAGTGGCTAAATTTCGATTATTTTTGAAACTGTGATTATTTTTCAATTACCACTTGTAAATCTGGCTATTTTTTAATTTCTCCCCTAAAACATGAAGAGAAATAAATTGAAATCTTTACACGAACAACCGACTAGATTCACTATATATATATATATAACTACAACAGAATACAATTTACATACAATTATAATACAACTTTACTATAATTTATTGTATGTCATGTATTCTTCTTCTTCCTCTTCGAGTTTCAATCCGAAATTCAACCAAAATCAAGTCTAATATTCACCAAATACCCTCAAAATTGTGATATAAACTCCAAATAATATTTTTAATTATTTGCAACACACCTAATCTAAACAAATAATGATTTTTGAAAACCCAAATTCGATTTCAAAGCTTTTTAATGGATGTCAATGGTGGAGAGTCAAACACCTTTTACATTTATTGATGACAATTTCAATTTGAACACCAATTGTGCAACATGAAAGGAAATTGCTAGGTTAAAATGATTGAAATCCATTGATGAATTCCATTAAAACTCTATACAACAAGAAAGCATAAAAAAACAGAGAACACCAAATGAAGAAAAATTGGGGAAAAAACAGAGAAGGAGAGTAGAGGGACGAAGAGAGAAAGAGAGAGAGAGAGAGACAAAGAGAGAGAGAGAGACGGAGCGAGAGTGTGGGCAAGTATAAAGGGATAAGAAAATAATAGATATTCATTATTCAATTCCTAATATAAAGAGATACTCATTTAAAACTTATTTGTATATAATTGATAAACTGTAAATAACAATGTAATTAAATTGAAACTTGAGTAGGGAGGGTAATAAGGTCTCAAATAATGTATAGGAAGGTAAAAATCCCTTTCTTGAATACTCGTATGGGCCAAAAGAAGTTGTTTCTACCGGGCCCAATTTAACAAGAGCAAAACTTAACCCATTTTTCAACAATAATTTCCATAAGTCATGGCCTCACAATAATCTCAAAACTAATTTAGGAGAAATAATTCTTAATTCGTAGAATGCTTTAAACACGCTTTTAATCTATTATCGGGATTATGTACACGTTCTCATGACATAATTATGATTCCCAAAATAAATCAAGGTACGCGTTCGCGCGACTTTGACCAAACAATCTTAGCAAATAATTAAGTGTTATGGATTGTGTACACGTACGCGTGACACGATTTTCACACCCGAACAAAACGAATTCACACACACGTGATCTGTTTCAAAGATTAATTCCATAATCCAATAATCAGGAAGTTAAAAACGGTAAAAGGTAAAATGCACGTGGGTCCTAAAATACATAATAATCTGTTAATTAAGCCAGGTATGATTGTAAAGCGACTGTGCTAAAACCACGGAATCCGAGAGTGCACAACACCTTCTACCGGGTTAATAGAATTTCTTACCCAGTCTTTTGTGATCGCGGACCATAGATAGAGTCAACTTTCCTTGAATTAGGATTCTAAGATTAACCGGTGACTCGGAACACCATAATTAAATAATTTCGAGTGGCGACTCTTTTAAATAAATAGAATAAATAATCTCTTTTCAACGTCACTTAAATTGAAAAAACTCCTTTCTCCGTAAAAAGGAGGTGTGACAGCTCTAGCGACTCTAATTAAATAAATAATCCTATTTCGAATAATGTCACTTTAATTGGAAAACTCCCTTATCTTCGGAAAAAGGAGGTGTGACAGCTCTGGCGACTCTACTAGGGAGGAACCCAGAACTTTGGTTCAAGGTTCAGAATCCGAGCTTATAACGTGATCTATACTTGTTTTCTTGATTGTGTGAATTCTTGCAGGTAATTTTATCATACTTTTATTGCATCTCTTAATGTTTTGGTATAGTAGTTTAGTCACAGGTAGCTGTTGCAATATTCCAGAGCAATAATATACTCTGTTGGTATACATGTATACCATATTGGTATCATATGGTAATAGAGATCTTTTCTGCTACTTATACTTTTATTGCTACTTATACTTTTAATTTTCTCATACTTTTATTTCATCTTTTAATGTTTTCCTACAATAGTTTAGTCACAGGTAGTTGTAGCAATATTCCAGAGCAATGATATATTCTGTTGGTATACATATATACCATGTTGGTATCATATGATAATAGGGATCTTTTATCTTTCCATGTTTTGTTATCATTTCTATTTCTAACTAGTGTCATTAATAATTGCAGCTAAAGAACACACCCTAACTAATGCTGAGAAGCAACTATTTGATGTGCGTGGTCTAAACTTTGAGATTGAAGTTTATTGCACTGACAGTCAGCCTGATAGCTTTCAGGTTTTTGGCACTCAATTTTCAAGGACACAAAGTATGCATCAAAGTACTAGAGGTGATTCCAGACCTGCCAATGCTGAGGTAATGAAGGAGTTACAAGATTTGAAGCTTTTTGTAGAGACCAAGTTTGAGGAGGTGCTTGCAGCTATTGATGGAAAATCAATGAAACCAGAGGGAAATTCAGTGGTATTGTTCTTTTATATAACGTAATGCTATTGTATATTGTTCAAAGATGCAATATATGCTCATAGGATACTATTCCATTTTTTACTTTTAGTAGCACATAGTATTCTTGTAATATACATAATAATAAAATTATTATTTTCTCATTTTCAGCATAAACAACAGGATAATGATCCTTACTTCGGTGAGATGCATAAAGATTATGACCAATTTGAAAGGGGCGACAGTGGAAATGATCCTGTAGTTATTGGAGATAGCACGCCCTAGTATGCAAAATCACAGATTTGATTGTGTTTTTTTTTTTTTGCTGTTATTTTTTGAAAATAGTACTCTTGATTATGCTTTTACATGTTTAGTGTCTGGTTTTGGTAAAGGGTGATAGAGAGGGTGGTGCCAGTGATGTTAATTTGAAGCACGTCACAGCAAGGCATGGCGTAGTTAATGATGATTTGCGTTCTGGTAAAATATTGTATATGCAATTTTTTTCTTCATTTTTATTTATTTAACTTTATGTATTTGTGTATTTACTAACCTTTTTTTTTAACTTTTTCCAGCCCCCTTTATAAATGAGCATGATCTTTGCTTGGATTCTAACTTTGAACTGTCTGCATCTATAATTGATCAAATCACCGCCATTACACACAGGCAAAATATAAGCAGCCATTTCATGATATTAAAATGTCTGGACCTGCTCCGTTGCCATCAGGAATCCTGCACAGACACGACCAGATGTTGTTATTGAGTCTAAAGCTCCTCCTTTACTATAAAATACTGCTCCACCGAGTATGATTGTTGATGTTACTAATTCTGAAGTTGGTATGTAAATGAGATATTTTTGATAATCTTTTTTATTTAAATAGTAATGTCGATAATGCTTTTATGTGTTCAACATCTCGGGTTGATGGTGTTGGTCAAGCGGATGTTGGTGGCAGTAATGTAAATTTGCATTCTAGTAACGTCTTCTATATATAACTTTTCGTTCTTTTTTTAAAAAATTTCTTAACTTTATATATTTGTTCATTCACTAACATTTTTTTAATTTAACCTCTCTGTCGATACGAAGGTGATCTTGACTTGTATTATGATTTTATATATACTGAGTCTCAACTTGATCTAATTGCCGCCATTACACAAGGAGGGAGACGTAATGCAAATCAATATGGAAATGAACTGACAACTCGCAATGTAAATAAGTCTAAACCTGATAAGTCGTTATCAAGAACTGTTGTCCAGACACGAACAGATGTTGAAATAACTCTTGTAGTTTTCACATGAAGAAGGCACCCTGCAGCTGTAAATTAGTCGCCATATAGGAATGACTGGCAATCTGGAGTTAATGCAGTTGTGGGATCCTTGAAGGTTATCAAAGGAAGATTTCCACAAATGAAATTTCAGTGGCTATTGATTATAAGCTTACAACTGCATTCTCAAATTTTGTTGAAGCAAACATGCAATTAGGAGAGTGCGTATTTGTTTTCATGTACTTCTATTTTCATGTTTTCTTAATTTTGTTGATGTATTTCTTATTCATATCTTCTTTTATATGAAATAGGGAAGTGTATTTACTTGGTAACCGGAAGTTGGACCCTTGTTTTGACTTTAAAGTTGAACAAATTGATGATAAGATATTTTTCCACACATTAAACTATTCTGGCAGGCCGTTATCTAGTTCGGTGTGTTACTGCTTTTTATTTTTATTTTTGTATTAATTCATGCAGATTGTTAGTTTTAGTCATGTTTTCTTCCTCTCTTTTTTTGCAGCACTTGAATATTATATTCTACTATCTTAGGAAAAAGGTAAAATATGGAATTAATATGCCAATCAAAGTCACAACGACATATACTTTTTTTAATAATATCATTCAAAGGGTTTACACAGAATTTGTAAAATGTGGAAAACAAGATCATTTGATTGATAGATCAGATGATATCATAGAGAACATGAAAGGATTTAGGATGCATTGTAACACTTCATGGCACCAGGTCGATCATGTCCTCTTTCCAATTAATTTGACAGAAAAGTAGCATTGGATATTGGGGTGTGTATCATTCCATAAGAGATGTTTTTATGTATATGACTCGCTACATAGTCAAAAACACAAAAAAACTATTCAAAAGGTGGCGGCGGCATATGCTGTGTTGATCCCTTTGTTTCTAGTTAGCATTTTATAACCAAAGAAGTGACATAGTAGTAGAAAATGATCTGCGCATGGAAAAGGACTTAGTGATCCATTTGAGATTGAACTGATTACAAATATGCCAACACATCAAAATTCGTAAGAATAGTTACTTTTTTTACTTTATTTTCGTCATTCATATTAATATTTTTCACTACTAATAGATTTTTATATTCTATTCATTTGTTTTATTTTAGAGATTGTGGAATGTATATTGCATGCTTTGCTGAGTATATTATTGAAGGTCTCCAATCCCTATTTTTAATTTTTATGTGGATGATCTTCAAGCTAGGTTTGGTATACTGTTGTGGCACTAAGGGTGGAACAAGCAGTTGCATGGTGAATCAAGTGAAACTAAGGCTCCAGTAGTAACAAAAAAGACTCGTGGAAAGAAGCAAAAGAAGTAGTATAGATCTCTTCTCGTAGCATGAAAACGTTGCGGATTTTAATAGTTTTTGGTGAAGTATGGCATTTTGCATTATTAGATTGTAAAAATGCTAGATTTTAAAAGTGTGTCTAGGAATACAATTGTAATAGTACAATATGTTGCTATAACCGTTTTAATGTTGGAATCTATCTTCAATATGTTTCATTTTGAAAAATTATAGGAGTTTAATACCAGAATTAGGCGTGATAAAGCTGCATATTTTTTCCTCTCGAGGATTCGGATTAGCTACTGTAGGAGAGGAAGAGTCAGAAAAAAAATTCTTTCATATTTGGCAGATTTTATTCTTCCATAATGAGTAATTTTCAATTTTCTTTGAACTTGCGCGGTTGCAACTTGTTCCTTCTTGCTGCTGTTGTGATTCCTGGAGCCTCGACTATCAACGAGAATGAATATTTCAATAAAGAATTCTCCACATAAGAGGGGTGAAGTTATTCCCCCACTGCTTTTTTTATGCTTCTTCAATAAAGTTGTTGGTTTATTAGCAGTGCCTTTCGGAGACAACATTTTCTCAGCACTTGAAGTCAAGCCATTAGGATTAATATTTCCTCTTTTGATATCTGGTTGTCTAGGCGATTTCATTTTAGGAGAGATCGGTGGAGTTGTTACTGAAATCTTGACTTTAGCACTGCCATTTGTAGTAGGAGGAGCACTATTAGTCCGCTGTAATACAACAACAAAGTTGTTTTTGGAGGTGTCTTTTTAAGAGAGTTACGATATTCAAAAAGAGGAACAATGTTGCTATTTGGTTGAAGAACGGGGCGATAATTGATTTGAATGAGAAGAAATATTTTTAGAAAGCGAATTGGTTTTGGATTATTAATGAGAGTAGTTCTTAGTTGTAGTTGAATATAAGAAATTCTGTGCAGATTTTGCATTGCTGCATCAGTTGTATTCTGCAAAGATTTTTGTTCAGGTATATTAGTGCAGTAGAACTATATACCAATTGGGTATCACGTTGTATTTGAGTACCTTTTTTTCTACAGCAACTAGATGTTAATATTGACATGAGTTGCAAAGCGTGTCAATTTTGTTGAGGAAGTGTGTGCAAATGTTGCATTTTTTTGGTGCACCACTTGTATTTCTATACATATTTTGGTTTAACGATATTATTGCAATACAACTATATACCAATAAGGTATACAAATATATCATTCGGGTATCACATTGTATTTGAGTACCTTTTTTCCCTGCAGTAATTAGATGTAAATAGCTTCCAATTTGTTATACTTCAATATTGACATGAGTTGCAAAGTGTCCCCATTTTGTTGAGAAAGTATGTACATATGTTGCATTTTTTGGTGGACCACTTGTATTTCTGCATAAATATACCATTTGGGTATCACATTGTATTTGAGTATCTTTTTGTTATACTTCTATTGACATGAGCTGCAAATAGTGCCTATTTTATTAAGGAAGTATGTACAGATGTTGCATTTTGTTGGTGCACCACTTGTACTTCTACACATATTTTTGTTTAACCATATTAGTGCAATAAAGCTATATACCAATAAGATATACAAATATACCATTTGGATATCACATTGTATTTAAGTACCTTTTTTCCCTACAGTAACCACATGTAAATGGCTTTCAATTATACTTAAATACTGATATGAGCTGCAAAGCGTGCCCATTTTGTTAACAATATATGTACAGATATTGCATTTGGGGCACCACTTCTGTTTCTGCACATATTATGATACCAATAAGGTATACAGATATACCACTTGGATATCATGTTATATTTGAGCGACTTTTTTCCTGTAGCAACTAGATGTCATCCCACTTATATATATTAAAATAGAAAATAAACAGATTCTTATTGAAAACACAAGTAGCCATATAAAATTTTTGTCAAAAAGTAATTTGTCAAAGAATTACCATACCAAATATTTGTCTAGTGCGAGACATGTATTTTATTTCTTTGCAATTCAAATTATATGATTCTACAATATATGAGTTCTATAAAAAAAATTGAAGAATTATATCGATCTCTCTTTGGAATATTTTGGCACGTTCTCCGGTTGTATCCTTTTTTTCCGCATAGTGCACATGTAACTGTATTTCCTTCCCAAACTCCTATGCCTCTCTTCTTTTTAGGTCTTCCTAGTTTGATTTTTCCTTTTGGTGGCAGTACCACCTGCGAAGAGACATGTCAGGAATTTGCCATGTTGTTTTACCCGGTAAAGGGTTTACTGATATCTCATATGTTTTCAGCAAAGTGTTGTAGTAATTCGAGCAATACTTGTATGAATCCATATGGAATTTTTGTACAATTGCCATTGCATGTGGACATGGAATATCGTCTAGCAAATACCTTCCACAAGTATAATTTTTTTCATGTAGGCGTACCACATTTCTTGTTTGGCCGTCAATTACTAAATGTAAGAATTGAGTTGATGGCAACACCTAATATAATTTTAATTAAGAGAAGTCATTAGATGTATGAAGTAATAGTTTTTTTAATAACAATATGCAGTTGTTTAGTGAAATCTCTAAGGTGCGGAAGTAAAAATACAATACATGCAGTGCTTTTATGATTATGAAAATGCATACTGTCATCGTCTATGATAAAATAGTATTATCTGCCAATATTTTTTTTTTATACTTTTCACTGATCTGTATAAATGATTCCACGACATCCTTCTGATTGATGTAATTCTATTTCTGAATCAATATCGTCATAAAATCAAGCAAATTCACAACTAGGAGGTCTCTTGCGTGCTTGTTTGCTGCATTTACTGATTCTCCAATATTCGATGTCATGGTCATGGTTCTATTTGCCTTGGAAAGTGCCTGGGATCATTTATCATATCTAATATCCATCAGGTATATTTCACTCTACTATCAATAGGTTCTAACTCTGCCATATACCTATTAAACTCTTCAAAGTGTATGATCTTGCTAACGCAAAGTATACTTCTTTGATTTATTTTTGGATCTTCCTGAAGTTCGTCTTTATGTCGTTTCACAAATGGATCATACATGCACAATGAGGGACTTCTGGATAAACAATTGAAGTTGCTCTCCATATACCATCATGCGTGTCTGATACAATGTACATTCCCTCTCTTTGTCCATAGGTTTCTCTGAACTGCACAAAGAACCAGTCTCATGATACATCGTTTTCCGAATCAACAATTGCATATGCAAGGGGTAGAATTTGTCCTGTAAAACCAAATGAAAAAAAAAATTAGTTACGACACACAATATTAATATATCATTTCATATAGTAGTATAGTCATAGGTAGGTGTAAGTATGTAGCAAAATAATTATATACTATATTGGTATATTTGTATACCATATTGATATCATATGATATTTGAATATTTTTTTTGCTACTTTAACTGAATGTAGTTGGATTGCATTTTTAAAATAGTAAAGTACATTAATTATTCAATGCTGATTTTGATACAACTTTTTTTCTTACCCTCTGCGTCTTGCGTGGAAGCCGTGAGTATGGTCCCTCTATATGTTGACTTTAAAAAACTTCCATCAACTAAAACTGTTGGCGTACAATAGATCCAGCCTTTAATCGATGCATATATAGCTAAGAATGAATACAAGAAGCTCATGTCTACTTCAGTGTGTAGTCGTGTCACTGATCCTGGATTAGCGTACTCTAACATTTAAAGATATGTTGGTATTTTCTTGTATGACTCACTTGGTGTTCCTCTCAACAATCACATTGCTTTTTATTTTGATCTACATGCTTGCATGTAGCTTAAGTCCATACCTTATGCTTTTTCGATGTCTTTCTGGATATATGTTGGTGTATATTTAATTTTCGGGTCAACAAGTTTATCTTGTACCACAGCTGCACCAAAAGTTGAGACAATTTGCTTTTGTGAACAAAATCTCTTATCATTTAATCAACTATGGACAAAATTGAAATCCGTCACTTTGAAAAG
The DNA here is from genome assembly GCA_002018475.1 of Nicotiana obtusifolia. Lineage (NCBI taxonomy): Eukaryota > Viridiplantae > Streptophyta > Magnoliopsida > Solanales > Solanaceae > Nicotiana > Nicotiana obtusifolia. Next base: position 4,658 of record MCJB01041168.1, on the reverse strand, counting down.
ATTTGATGCTCGTCGGCTTGATGCTTTAAGTCTCCAAGTGCATCTTTCATCCACACAATCAAGGGTAAATACAAATATAGTTATATATCATGTTTTACTGATAAAAAACACACACAAAAACCAGTGCAATTCTATACTCACATAGTATATTCATATAGCATACTTATATACTATATCAGTATCATCTCTTACTAATAAAAATACAGGCAAACCAGTACAATTCTACACTCACATAGTATACTAATTTAGCATACTTATATATTATATCAATATCATCTTCTACTGATAAAAATACAGGCAAACTAGTACAATTCTATGCTCACATAGTATACTGATTTATCATACTTATATACTATATCTATAATGACCTGGCCGGTTGTTTTGAGAGTTGTAGCCTCATTTTTCATTTACTGCTCATTTTATACTTTATAGCTGCTATGTGACTTGCCGGGTAGTTAATTCGAGTCCGGAGAGGTTTCGTAGTGAGTTGAGACACTTAGTCTCAAGGTTGGTAGCTTAAGTTGAGAAGGTTGATCGGATGTTGGCTTATGTGTAAACGACTCCTGAATGGAGTTTTGATGATTTTGTTAGCTCCGTTGGGTGATTTTGGACTTAGAAGCGTGTCCTGATTGTGATTTGGAGGCCTATAGTTGAATTATGCTTGAAATGGTGAAAGTTGAAAATTTAAAAGTTTGACCGAGAGTGATACGACGCGAATTTGGTGTTGAGGGGTTGTTTTGAGCGTTCCGAAGGTTGAAACGAGTTTAAATAATGCTACGGGATATGTTGGCATATTTGGTTGAGGTCCCAGTGGTCTCGAGTGAGTTTAGGGTGGTTAAACGGACTATCTCGTCCATGGAAAAGTTGCGGAAAACCAGAAAAAGTTGTAATTTTGTAGAAGAACACAGAGGCCTCGCAAAGCGGGCAATGCTATCGCAAACCCTATATGCGGGCCGCAAACCACACACCCATATCACAGACCCAGACAGTTTTCTGGGCAAGGATCGGCTCCAAGAATACGGTCAGAAATGCAGTTGCATTTCCACAATGCGGACCGCATATCCACCACACTAAAATTGCAGACCGAGACAGATTTCTGGGCAAAAATTAACGTAAAAAATGCGGTCGCATTTTTGACACGCGGACCGTAAACCATGCCTCACACTGAACTGCAGTGACGGCTAGGGTTACAATCTGCGATGGCCATAGCAAAGATGCGGACCGCATGTTGGATATGCGGCGGATATGCGGTCGCATTTTAAAGTCGACTGGGGCGTTTCTGTCCCGATTTTTGACCCTTTATAAATAGAAACCAGTACCCACTGGCCATGCAAAACCCACTGTCGTTATCATCTAAGAGAAACATCTCCAAAACACCCTAAATCACAGTAAAATCAGCCTCAAAAGTATATCCAAAGGGGCCTTTCTTGGACAAATTCTTAAAAGAGGGGATTTCGGTCATCCTAAACATAATTGGAGCTATAGAGCTCGAATTAAAGCTAATTTCGAGACGATTTTGGGAGACTTTCAAGGGAAAACATCAGGGTAAGTGTTCTTAACTCAACTTTGGTTGAATTACCCCAGTATATTGCTATTTTAGTATTTAATTGGTGAATTAAGTTGGAAAATCTGTGGAAAATCCTTATGTTTAGATTTTAAGATTTGGAGGTCGATCCGATGTCGGAATTCGCTAATATTTGTATGGTTGAACTCGTTTGGAGATAAGGAACCCGTTGATGTGAAAATTTCTGAGCTTCGAGAAGTGGGTCGGGGCTCGGGTTTTGCTAATTTCGTAGTTTCTTGGTATTTTCCGATTTGTTTCGATTGGGCTTCGTTACCCCAGCATATTGTGACATGTTAGTTGTGATTTGGGATAGATTCGACGCGCGTGGAGGCCAATTCGAAGGGCAAAGGCGTCGCGGGCTAGGGATTTAGCTGGTTCGAGGTGAGTAGTGATTGTTAATGATGTTATGAGGTTTTGAAACCCCGGATTGTACATTGTAGCGCTATATTGAGGTGAGACACACGCTCGATGATGAGCATGGGGTCGTTTACTTATGGGGTTTGTGACTTGGTCCCTCCCGAATGATAATTCCTACCGCGTATTTGACTGAAACTTATTTGTTATCATTATGATTTGGGCTGATTGCCATATTAGGGCTTCGTGCCAATTGTTTGAACCCTTCGGGGATTTTTATCACTGTTTCCTCACTATTTTGACTTATTGCTTGAACTCAGTCATGTTGTTTTCACTGTTTTACAACTCAGCCACTTTTACTCAGTTTTGGAGATTTAAATATTATTTTAATAATATTTTTGGGCTGAGAACTACTGTTTTACTATGCCTAAGGGGCTTGTGATGATTTTCTGACTGAGTGCGGCCGGGGGCCAGATGTGTGGTTTTACTGAGTGATATGAGGCCGAGGGCCTGAGATACTTTATATGCCACGAGGTGGCTTGTGACTGATATGAGGCCGAGGGCCTGAGATACTGTATATACGCCACGAGGTGGATTGATTGATATGAGGCCAAGGGCCTAGATATATGCCACGAGGTGGCTTGATATTGCGCTTGGGCCGTAAGGGGCCCCTCCCGGAGTCTATACACCCCCAGTGAGCGGGGGTACCAATTGTGATGTGAAATATAGCCCGAGGGGCTGATATTGTATTATGTGATAGCCCGAGGGGCTGATGTTGTACTATGTGATAGCCCGAGGGGCCGATACTGTTCCATGTGATAGCCCGAGGGGCCTATAGTGTTCTGAGATTTGAGCCCGAGGGGCTGGTACGGCTTTATGATATTGCCCGAGGGGCGGATTTGTTGATATATATATATATGGCCCGAGGGGCGATGTTTTACTTCACATTATTTACCTAAAAGATTACATGTTTTGACCTGCTAAAATGAGATTTTACTTGATTTTTCACTGATTTACTGTTTGCGAATGATGTTTTAAATGCTTCATTATAGAATGCCTTGTGCTTTGTGTGTTTTCTTACTTTCAGTCGTTATTTATGCTTATTACTCACTGAGTTGGAGTACTCACATTACTCCCTGCACCATGTGTGCAGATTCAGGCGTTGTTGGTTCCGCTCCGGAGTACTGATTCCTCCTGTCCCGGCGGTGATCCAGAGATTACGAGGTAGCTGTTGGCGTCCGCAGCCCCGTATCTCTTTCATCTTGTTGTTCCTATGTTCTTCAAAAATCATGCCAGATATTGTAATTAGTAATCTTATTATTAGGATTCATTAGTTGCTCATGACATTGTGACGCCCCGATTTTGGGCAGTAGTCGGGATGGTTAGCTGTACTTTCCGCAAATGATTGCTATTAAACTACGTTTATATCGTTTTCTTGTTAATTAACTGCTTAAAATGAGGTTTTGTTTGAATTGGCTGGCCTTGTCTTCACGAGAGGCGCCATCACAACCGGGTTCGGGGTTAGGGTCGTGACAGAAGTAGGGTACCCGATCGCATAGGATGGCCAAGCAGTGCATCGCGAACGCGTGGGCATAGCCGCATTCACAAAGAGGAGAGGAGGCAGCTGGTTCACTCACATTTGTGGTTCACAGTCGCGTGAGGGTGGACGCAATCGTGTAGGTCTGAAGAGGCAGGGTTCCGCGTTCGCGTGGAGGATGCGCGTTCGCAATGGCCTTTTTTGGGGGCAACTTTATTTTGTTTTTCGCAGTCGCGAGGGGATTTCAGCTATCGCGAAGAGTAATCACTGGGCAGCAGTGTTAAAAATTTCAAAAATGAGGGTTTGAGTTCATTTTCACAATTTGATTTTGGGAGCTCGGTGGGAGGTGATTCTTGGAGAGATTTTCAAGTGGATGATTGGGGTAAGTTATTCTTACTTAGTTTTGGTTTAAATTCCATGTTTATGCCTTTGATTTCATCATTAAATTAAGGATTTGGGGTGAAAAATTGGGGGAAAATGGAGGAAAGTTCTTAGGCCGACTTTTGAGATTTTGATCGAGATTTTGGTATCGAATTTGAGTAATTATTGTATGGGCGGACTCGTGGTTGAATGAGCTTTCGGATTTTGTAACTTTTACCCTATTCCGAGACGTGGGCCCAGGGGCCGACTTTTGAATCAACTTTTTGATATTTGATTAATAGCTTAGTACTTACTTATGGAATTGATTCCTTTAGTCTGTGTTGATTGTATCGAATTGTTTGTGGCTGGATTCGAGGTATTTGGAGCCAATTCGTGAGGGAAGGGCGTGTTGGAGTAGAGATTTGCACTGTTTGAGGTGAGTAACACTTCTAAACATGGTTCTGAGGGTATGAATCCATGAATTATGTGTTATATGATTGGTATGGAGGTGAAGCACATGCTAGGTGACGGGCATGTGTGCGTGCATCGTAGAAATTGTGACTTAATTGTTCTCGTGGAGTTGCATAATCACATAATCATATCAATACCCACATATCCTCCACGTGTTAAAGAAATTGAGCTGAGACTCATGGTAAAATCATGCTTAGGCTAGGTGCCGATATTTTTTGGGACCCACAGAGGTCGTGTTGCTGTTGAATTACTTGTTTAATTTACAACTATGTACTAGGGGTGGCTAACGGTCCGGTTCTAACTGGACCGGACCGGTTTGGGACCGGAAACCGGCCCGGACCGGTCCGGATCGGTTAGAACCGGACCAAATAC
>MCJB01041157.1:29372-58882 GCA_002018475.1 Nicotiana obtusifolia | reverse complement strand
TTGATTGTCCAGTTGAAATAATGTTTGCCATATTATTCTCGGCTGATTATCTTAGTCTATGATATATGATATTATTTTTTTGCTTGTAATCATGCCTTGAAATTGTATGTTATCTTCATTGTATTAACCAACTGTTTCTCTTGTAATATGAAACTATTAATGCTTACAGTCTATCCTGGTGAACTTAATAACTGCTTCTCTAAGTTGAACAACCTATGTCTTTGTTAAATTTCTGTAGTTAATTAAAGAAACTTATTAATTCTCTGCACAAGTTCTGATTTTAGACCTCCTTGATGTCCTGCTGAGATTTTCACGCTTGGTGCACTAGCCTTATGTTGATTAGAAGTATTACCTGTTGATTTATACCATGCACTTGATCCATTTCCTTTGATGAAGTCAGAACTATGGTAGTTGTGTAAACTAGAGGTTCATGTACAAGTCTGCTATCATGATCATCAATTTAGTTGTTAGTTTCTTTTGCTATTCTAGTATGTCTTGCGATTCTATTGCTCCTTAAAACACCATAAAACTCTCCTGTTAATTTTCATGATCATGTGCCTGCTTAGCTACAGTTATAGACTCTACTGGATAAGTGTCTTCCAAAAATTACTAACCTGAGTTTTAATGAGTTTCTAGGCTGTGATGATTCCATATGTATTCCATCGGTTGGTACCTCTCTCATTAGCCTAGTTGAAGTTATGTTATTAAATCCTCTTTAATGTTTGATTAAGAATTGTAGTTGCACTTGTGTTATCTGTCTCTTGGATTAGTAATGCTATTAATATGCCTAATCTGAGCTTCATCATGCCAGAACCATGCCTACTTAGTAGATGTGAAACTTTTATGTTCTGAACTTCTGTAATGAACTAGCCTGATTTCTATATCATTTGTGCCTTTGCTATGCTCTATTACTCTGTAGTCCTTTAGGAAAATCACTTTTATGTATTTGAATATCCCCTATCATACTTCTGCTCCTAGTTATCTGTTAATATACTCCATGCTTATCTTTCATTCAAGAGACATTCGTGCTAGTGCTCTCATATATCTCCCTTAAAACTGTTTTATCACATAAAAAGAAACTGAATCTTGATAAGCTTAACCTCCTAGAATTCAAAATGTAAGGTTAACCGTGATTGCCTATGAACTTGAGGGAAACTCATTGATGTTTGCCTGCCATGTTTGAGCACTATATTGTGCTTATCTGAACTTGTCAACTCTTAATAAGCTTAGTGTGAATCCGAGATTGTGAACTTGAAAGGGTAAGTGATCATGTTATTAGTTTGGATTAGGATTAAAGATTGACATGCTACCTACATAAGTATTTCTTTTAATTCTTTTTAGAAATTATGAATAAGGTTGTTAATTTATACATCTAATAGAAGTGAAGATCTAACCTATGTGTGAACCTCTTAATAAGAACTCCTCCAAACTTGAACCTGTCAGTAGGATTAATAAGGTTGATATATATGTCTTTTCCACCCCTTGAATCACCTGACTTAGTGTATGATATTCTAAACTAGTCTCCTAGTGTTTGTCTCTCCTTGTTTACATCTGTGGTTGGTTCCTTTGGGTATTCTTATGCATATTGAAAGTATTGACAGCGGACTACACTCTTTTGTTTGGATTGTGACCTCAAAAATCAATAATGTAATCGGTATCTTATACTTATAATGGTGTTCTATATAACTTATGTGGAAATTATATATACTTGGATCAGTGTGTTTACTGCTGCTACTACATTGGTTGTCACAGTGAATGCCTCATTGGCAACTAAACCTATTGAGAGGAGTGAGTGTGAGTGGTTAAGCGTATTCAGGAGTAGGATTTGGTTTGTGGTTGAGATGCCCTCCCTGACATAAGCGCTGCTCGGGGCCTCTGAGACCCTTGTGAACTCTAAAGTGCCTGGATTCAAAGGATGTCTTATCCAAGAATAAGATTTTGCCCTAAGCTCCTAAACATTGATACTTATCAATATCTTTAGGATTAATTCAAAATGTAAAATGGCTTCACTGTGACCATTATCTTCGTTCACTCTACTGGGCCTTACATTGTCTTTACTACATCCTTAATTATATTATTTCTTAAAGTCTTACAGGGCCTCATATTGGCTCTATCATACTTTTAGTTACATTTGAATGTTATATTTTATTGGGCCTCATCTCTAATGTTTTCATTTTCTTTTACATATGTGATTGAACTGGGCCTGTTGAGTTCTCAAGAACTCAAGCCCAAGTTCTAGCCTAGAGCCCAAGTCGTTGAAGCCTGCCGCTGCTGTTCGAAATCTGCTGGGCCATCATTTTTTTGAGGCCTAAATTCTAAGTCCAGTTCCCTTATCTTCCTCGCTATTAGGTAAATTGAACTTGTTATTTGTTTTCTGTATATATACACTGACGATATTGATTTAATGCTTTTATTATTCCTTAATCCCTTTAGGAACCTAGGCAAGCCAAAATCCGTAGGTAATAAAAGGGAATTGCTGTTACGTTACGATTAGCTATAAAATTTCAGCATTTTGTTCATTTGTCATTCATTAGACAAGATTTCATATTTTTGCTGATGCTAACCACTTTAATGGAGTTCTTTGAAGTTCAAAACAGATTTTAAAAGCAAGCAATTCTTCTTCTAACGCGAAATTGAAAGGGTGATTTCAAAGTCTGTTTTTCTATAAACAAAATCAACATGGATGGAATCAATGACTATTACACCTCAACGAAATTTTCTCTAAACACATAGCTACAAATTGAAACGAATTTCCAAAGGTACATTCAAGGCCCATTTTCTAATAGTCTTTACTTTACTAGATATTTATAAGTAACGCGTTATTTCAAAAGATAAAGTATTCAAAACATAGCCACATCTTACATCTTTTCAAATCTTGTAGATGTAAACATTACAAAGATATTTCCAAATCTTTTTAATAATGTAGATGTAAATATTTTAAAGGGCTTTTACAAATTAAACCTATATCCTCTTTTCAAAGTACATATAGTATGTTCTTTCAAATGATAGACTCTAAACAAGGCGTAGAGTAAGCCATAAACTTTTAAGCACTAACTAAGTAGAATATAGACATCTAATTCCCTGAACCTAGTCTAAGTTCTATGGAGCTACCTCAGATAGACTTTGGGGGTGCATAACACCTTCCCCTTAGAAGAACAAGAACCCTTACCCAAATCTCACCGGTTAGTAGATTAATAAGATAAAAATCTAATAAATGAATAGGTACCCTAGTATACCTTTAAATATTAGATACCGACTCTTTTTCATCAACAATAGAGAAACCACTAGTTGAATCCTCTTTTACAAACTAAACCTATATCCTCTTTTCAAAGTACACATAGTATGTTCTTTCAAATGATAGACTCTAAACAAGGCGTAGAGTAAGCCATAAACTTTTAAGCACTAACTAAGTAGAATATAGACATCTAATTCCCTGAACCTAGTCTAAGTTCTATGGAGCTACCTCAGATAGACTTTGGGGGTGCGTAACACCTTCCCCTTAGAAGAACAATAACCCTTACCCAAATCTCACCGGTTAGTAGATAAATAAGATAAAAATCTAATAAATGAATAGGTACCCTATTATACCTTTAAATATTAGATAACGACTCTTTTTCATCAACAATAGAGAAACCACTAGTTGAATCCTCTTTTACAAACTAAACCTATATCCTCTTTTTAAAGTACATATAGTATTTTCTTTCAAATGATAGACTCTAAACAAGGCGTAGAGTAAGCCATAAACTTTTAAGCACTAACTAAGTAGAATATAGACATCTAATTCCCTGAACCTAGTCTAAGTTCTATGGAGCTACCTCAGATAGACTTTGGGGGTGCGTAACGCCTTCCCCTTAGAAGAACAAGAACCCTTACCCAAATCTCACCGGTTAGTAGACTAATAAGATAACAATCTAATAAATGAATAGGTACCCTAGTATACCTTTAAATATTAGATAACGACTCTTTTTCATCAACAATAGAGAAACCACTAGTTGAATCTTGTTTTGACTCGTGCAAAATAGGGTGCAACAATATGGAGACTCTGCTAGAGATTTTACACTTAGGTTCCGACCTTAGCAGACTTAGACTAGATTTAAAATTTAAGGATGTTTGTTTATATATTGCTTTAACTGTGTTTAATTTGCAAATATGTGCTTACATGTCTTACTTGTTTAGCATGTATTTATCTGCCTGCTTTAATATTATTAGTGTTATCCCAATTATCTGTTACTGCATTATATACACTATCATCAGATTCTTTCTTGTCGAGTCTTGGCCGTGCACTATCACGCAAAATGCCATGCAAGGGTTGTTTTCTACACCCCTCTGAACCTTCTTTCAAAATTCTTTAGTCTCAAAGAACGACTTTGTCAGGTCAACAGGCATAACGTCTCGTAGTATTTAGTCCAACTCCAAGAATTAAGAAACAATCTACTCTAGCAAACATAGGTCATACAACATAAAGCGTATGTGAGTTGGTCCTTGGAATTGACTCACGATTAGGAAAGCCACCTTAATGTCAATGGGTCATGCGTCCAATGACATGTCTTTTGTAGAACGACTAACCAATCCAGATGAGACGCTAAAAATCCGGAGTAAATACTTACCAAATCCCCTTTTCACCTCTTCAGAATAGAAATCGACCATAAAATCTGTGAAATCAATATGGTCATTGGAGCGCCATACAAGCTGAAACAATGGTGGAGAAACATTCGCCAAGTTCATGAAGATGAAATTCAAACGAACTTGGGAGCATTGACCGCTTTAATGAACATCCGGGCCGACAAAATCCTTACCAGACTGCCAGCGGAATTCTGGATCCGGCTAAAGTAGTGTTTAAGTTTGTCAATTGTGAATTGGTGCCAACACTGGAGGAAGTCACTAGCTTCATTGAGCTGCCGTTTGCTGGGCGAAAGCCGATACTGCCAGTTACCATGCCCGACCACAAGTTCCTTGATGCTTTGGGTCTGACAACCAACTAGAATTTCAGGAACATTGAAGATGGATGGGTAAGCTTGGATCAACTGTTCGACAGGTTTGGGCATCGAGATAGTTATGAGTGGCATATGGGAGAGTTTCAATATGATCAAGAGACCTGGGAGAGTCTCCACCATTTGACCTTATCTTTGGCATTGTTAGAATTACTGGTCTTCCTATAAAGTAAAGGTCGAAGCAACATCAACTTGCTTCCCGTGGTCTTGGCAACTTTTCGGGGAAATCCCCAAGTTACCCTGGTTCCGATGATACTAGCAGAACACTCTGAGCACTGTCCGCATGTTCCAAAGGGTATGACTGCTTCAAAGGCTGCAACTTGCTACTCCAGATATGGGCCACAGAACACTTCTTTCAAAGAGAGGTCACTGATGACTATTTTGTGGGTGTCAGTAACATGATTAGGATTCACAATAAGAGAATGAGACACTGGGTCTCACCACATGGGCAAGAGTAATGGAAAGACATGTTGACTCACCTAAGTGGACAACGGATGAGTTGGAAGCTCTCGTGGTTAAGTGGCAGGGCAATCCTGAGGACCCCCGAAAAATACTTCATCCAGTTGGTGGGACTTGACGGCAATCAACCGTATGCAACTATACGAGTTCTCAGGCTGTTTAGCCTGATCTAGGATGGACCCTTGTGGTCGAGGACAACTCTTTATGAAGACGAGTACAATGGGCAAATCATGATCCCAAGGGTGTGGAGACTTCAAGACTAGTGGAATGACTTAATCATGATGTCGATGGGTCAAAATTTGTGGCGTACTCCGTAATACTTCGTTATGGATCAATGAGGAGGATGAGTTGGTTCGACCGAGTAGAGAAGAAGTGGCTGGGTTAGATGATGCAACAGCAGCCCTACATATATATCACGAGATTTTGCCTCATTATCTCGTTACCACCTCCATGCATCGACAAGTGGTCCCAGGGTCAATTGATCACATGCTGCCACCACCAGAGGATGATGACTGGGTGATCGAGTATATACAGGTTGAATCAGAGACAGAACCGGAAGAGAATCATGAAAAAGAATTGAATACAACAATGCCGAGGAAGAAGAATAATTTGAAGAAGATCCCAAGGAGGAACCTAAAAAAGAGGATTTGGGAGGTGGCTCTGGGGATGACTATTAGCGGCTGGTTGATTTCCCCCCTATTTTGCACCCTTTTATCTTGTACCCCTTTCATTTACATAAGGGCAAGCCTGTAAGCCCTTGAAACCTTGTGGATGTTGGAAAAATATTGTTGTAACTTTCGGTCCCACCTAATGTAATCCAAAGATTATTAATGGAAAAACCAATGTTCACTCCGGGATCTAAACGTGTCAAAATTTGATTTTTTACGTCAAACGTTTGCAACATAGGCCTACCTCTAGCAAAGAGAGGTCCCTATGTATCTTAGGAAATGCGCTTATCTTGATTACGTGAACTAAATGCTCTATGTGCTTATATTTGTGCAATCACTGAAAATAACTTCAGCTCTTCTTTCCTATTATTTTTCCCATTACTTCATTATTATTCCCCAAAAACAGAGGTCGGTTTGTGTTGACGCGAAAAGCTGGCTGAACCACCACACAACCTGAGATCAAAAGGAAAGATGTCTGCAACTGATGACCCGGCAAGAAATGCTTTGGTAATAGCCGATAACCCGGGGCAATCGGGGTTAAGGATGATACTCAAAATGATGAGCATGTTGCTAGGATATCACAGGAAATGGAATCTATAAGAGAAGAAGTACAACATATTTGGGAACTGGCCCATTTGGCCGTGACGACGCTCCCGCAAGCACCCCGCTCCCCCTAATTAGACTCCATCCTTGATAACTTCCCTTCAACTAATTGACAAGCAAACAATACCCCAACCACAATCACTATATATCTCACAGCCCAGGTTGTACCACCGGTAACCCCCGCAAACCCACCAAATCCTTCTATACATACCCCTTACATCCCGAATTTCATCTAGACACCATAAAACCCACAAGTCACTACCAACTCAGTTAATACCCCTCCTGTTAACAATGTCACTTTTGCAAACAATCTGATCGGGCACATACCTGTGGCACACACCGCTACACATGAATAGTATGTTCCCACCTATATATGCCACCTTAGAACTTACCTTTATAGCGCTTGTCACGGTCAGAGTGCCATACGAGATCGATCAATATGCTGAGATGGAGAGAGAAGCAAAGTACAAAGAAGAAGAGTCAGTTCCAGAGCAGTTGCGAGTGTTGAAAATAGATCAAGAATCTCCAGGTTGCTCGAGGGAGCGAGAGCTTGGATTATGAAGACTTATGTACACACCCCGATGTTGACATGCCCGTACGATACATGCCTCCGAAGTTCGACATCTTTGATGGAACAGGTGATCCCCATGCGCACTTGAGGGCCTACTATGACAAGCTAGTGCGGGTAGGAAAAATGAAAAGTTGAGAATGAAGCTATTTATAAGGAGCCCGACAGGGGAAGCGCTCACCCACCAGGACCCCAGAATTGGAGAGAGTGGCAAGACATGGCGGAGGACTTCATGAACCATTTCGGGTTGAATCTCGAGATCACTCAAGACAGGTTCGCACTAGTGAATTTTGCAGAAAAAACCATCAGAGTCAGTTCAAGAGTATGCCCACCACTGGAGATCAGAGGCTGCCAGAACCCAACCCCCACTAGATGATAATGAGTTGACCAAATAATTCATCAGAGCGCAAGAAGGAATTTACTTTGAAAAGATGACGGGTATGATGGGTCAGAAATTCCCTTAATTAGTTTAGATGGGAGATTTTTGGAAGAAGGCATCAAATCAGAATAGATACAGTTAATGGCCTCATTGCAAGCTGCCAGAAAAGCAATTCAATCGTGTTCTATAAGCAGTGGGAAAAAGAAGAAGCAAGAAATATTAATGATTGTTCCTTACTATCAGTCCAGTCCAACTCGCAAAAAAAACTTTAGCCCATGAACGCCCATCTTTCACACCAATCTGCCTAAGCTCCAGCATACAACACACAACCATACAATAAAACCCAACCTTAATATAAACCACCTCGTGTCCGTATATATCCGCACCCACCATGACCGTATGCTCTAGCACAAACCACCACCCATCAAATTCGACTCGCCTATGCACCCCGACGACGCCCAAATGTCGAAGAAAGGAATCCCAAAAACTACACCCCGATCGCTGAACCTTTAGCCTAGTTGTTTAAAAGGCTGAGAAGAGCCATTTTTTATGCACCCGGTTGAAGGGAGCATTCCTGACAAACCTTCCAAATACTTTGATGCCACCAAGAAATATGCCTACCATTCGGGTGTTCCTGGACATGACACTGAGGACTGCTTCAGAATGAAGAATGAGATTGAGTCACTGATCAAAAGTGGAGCCATCCAATGTAAACCGCTCCATCGAATGTAAATGTAACCGACTGCCAAACAATTGAAATCAAGGAGCTAACGTGATCGCTTTGGATGAAGATTATGATCTGAAGGGGACCATCGTCGCTATTAGGAATGCCGAGGCTACAAGAGTTCCATCCCAACAGACTCCATTGATTATTGTATAGCGGAGACCTCTGTTGATGGTCTAGGCATACCAATAACAATCCACCACCACTGTCATGAATGAGGAGAGTCGAGAATAGAAAATGGTTCCATGGACATATCAGCAAAAAGGAAAGGGTAAAATGACAGATTCAGCAGTTGCTCACGGGATGACCAGGTCAGGAAGGTGTTATGCTCCAAAAGAGATAAACCGAGGAAAACTGAGTAGAGAATAGATTCGGAGGAGAAACATATGAGATGTTGAGGCGGCAAAGTTTTGGAGGAAAATGCCAGTTAAGGAGTAATCCATGGAGGAACAACTAAAGAAAACCCTTGCATACATATCGATCATGGATCTACTAATGAGTTTCGACAGTCATAAAGATGATTTGATGAAGGTGTTAAGTGGAGTAAGTGTGCCGTGAAACACTACCAGCTACGTAGTAGCAGCAACCATTGGAAAGATAGTTGAAGCAAACATGATTTTCTTTCGAAGAGACTAGCTTCTCGCAGAAGGCATGCATAACAACAGGGCCCTGCATATCACAATCAAGTGCGGGGATAACCTTGTATCTCGAGTGCTAGTTGACGGAGGATCTGGAGTGAACATTTTCCAGTTCTCTACTCTGCAAGAATTGGGTATCCATTTGAGAGAGGTAAAGGAAAGCCATGTAAGAGTGAGCTTTCGATGGATCAAAAAAATATGTCATCAAAGAGATCTACTTAGCATTGCAGATTGGACCATTTGAGTTCCTACTATTGTTTCAAGTAATGGACATTTCGTCTTCGTACAACTTGTTGCTAAGAAGGCCCTGGATACACATGGTTGGGGCCGTCCACTCTCCATCAATGTATGAAGTTCAAGTGGGATTGCCAAGAGATTGTAATTCACGGTGAATGTAGCCGGTCAGCTTATCTAAAACATATAGTTCCATTCATAGAAGGATCGGATGGGGTCTCCTTTCACGTGGTCGAGTTCATGTAGACCACGGAGATAGAGAACATTGAGCAGAATCTAATTATGCAGTCTCTATACAGATCGAAGATGGAAATGAGAAAAATGATGAAGTACAGGTACCAACCAGGGATCAGGCTAGGGGCCCGATCAGATGGGATAACAGAGCTGATTGAGCTAAAGGGATAGAAAGGAACTGCTAGTTTAGGGTATCAACCTACAACTAGAAAGACTTACACTAGAATCTTTGGGAAGAAGGCTTTTGTGCCAGAGCGTGTTACGGGTCCGGGTCAGAGCTCAACACCAGAGGATGAAATTGTTGATGGAATGGCAATATTGTTAATCACCATGATCGAGGAATGCCGCGATGAAGCTGACATCAAGACAATAACCATTCGTTATGCCGAACCAAGAGAGGCCTTGCAGAATTGGACTGCTAGCCCATCTTTAGTTCTCCAGGAGTCTTGGTAGTGTGGAATTGTAGTAATTATGAAAAAATGCACGGTCAATTAAGATATGGATCGTGCCTGTACTTTTTTTATCAATTTCCTCCTTGAATGCTTGGACTTTTCCCTTTGGTGAAATAAAAGAATGGGTTACTTAAAATCATTGCAAATTCGTTTTTTACTTTTTTTTATACTTAGTTTTTCTTTTCAGTAATCAAATCGATAAAAACCCGCATTCCGCGATTAGGACATGTAATGAAACCCTTGAGCAAAATGATCCGGACTACAAAGAGTACAATGAGAGCATGATGCCTGAGAACCTCTTGCAAGAGATCGAGCAATTAGAAAGATAGAAGGAGCCCAACCTTGAAGAAACATAAGTGATCAACTTGGGAAGCGAAGAAGACGTGAAAGAAACTCGAATTAGCATCCATTTTGAAGCAGCACATAAAGAAGAATTGGTCGAGCTCCTCCGACAATACGTTGATGTGTTCGCATGGTCATATGATGACATACCTAGATTCAACACCGACATTGAGGGTGTTTGGATTGGCTTAAAAGCTGGTCAAACTAGCTTAAAAGCATATTTTGCCTTGTTTGAGTGCTTGACAAACCTAAAAATAGGCTTTTAAGCCAAGTACTTTTAAGCTGAATTAATCGAAAAGCCACAAGATGGGGATACCCAACTTATTGCTTTTTGGCTTAAAAGCCTTTTATGTTTGACCAAGTAATTGACCTTATTATCCTTCCTTTTTTATAAATTACAAAATACCCTTAGTTTACTAATTAAGTCATAACGTCATTTTTTCCCATATTCCATTTTGACGTTGTAGGTATCTTTCTTCACATTAATAATAATGGCAGCCCGGTGCACTAAGCTCCCGCTATGCGTGGGTCCGGAGAAGGGCCAGACCACAAGTGTCTTTCTTCACATTATTATAATAAATAAGTGGCTTTGTTTTTTCTGTGATAAGTCATTAATAAGACCCTTAATTACCTGACATTAGACAAATGTGAGAACTAGCAGAATAGACAATAAAGAAACGATGCAAAGGCTGAGGCATTAGTTTTATTGGCATTAATTTATACTTCTATCACGTTTTTTTCATTTCACTCTAGAAACAAATAATTTTATTTAGTAGTTGAATATTCATAGCAAAAGCATGTTACAATTCTATTGGCATTCAATATATATTTATTGAAGATAATCTTATCTAATTAATTTAAGAGTTAATTAAGACATAACTTAGTCCATATTTGAGTTAATTATACATTAAGGATGTTGTAGTAATAAGCTAATTTTTAATGTTAATAACTTTAAGAATATTTCAGTCATTTTAACAGAAAAAGTGCTTATTTGCACTTTTTTACCAGACACTTCAACAACTTTTTTCACTTCAGCAGTTTTATCCAAACACATAACTACTTATTTAGAAAACAAGCTCCGGCACTAAAAATGAGCTTTTCACTTGTGCATAAAAGCCAGATTCTTTAAGCCATTTAAACGGGCTCATTGTCTCACATCGATTGCCCACCTGTCCTGCCATAACGCAAGTTAAACAAAAACCCAGAAAATTCAAGCATGATTTGAGTTTGAGGATAAAAGGAGAGGTCACTAAGCAGATAGAGGCAAATGTGGTTAGAGAAACCAATTATCCTACATGGTTGGCAAACATTGTACCAGCACCAAAGAAGGATGGGAAGATCAGGATATGTGTGGACTATCGAGATCTCAACAAGGCTTATCCAAAGGATGATTTCCCTCTGCCGAACATCCACATCCTCATCGACAATTTCGCAAAGCATGAGTTGCAGTTATTCGTGGATTGTTTCGCGGGGTAATACTAGATTCCAATGCACGGAGAAGATGCAGAGAAGACAACATTCACTATGCCATGGGGAGTTTATTGCTATAGAGTCATGCCATTCGGCCTCAAGAACGACGGTGCTACGTACATGAGGGCCATGATGACCCTCTTTCATGACATGATCCACAAGGAAAATTAGGTATATGTGGATGACATCATCATCCAATCTCGGAAGAGTGCAGAGCATTTGAATGATTTGAAGAAATTCCTCGAACGTTTGCAGAGTTACAATTTGAAGTTGAATCCTGCGAAATGTGAATTTGGAGTCCCCGCCAAAACATTGTTGGGTTTCATCATTAGCAGGAAAGGGATAGAATTGGATCCTTCAAAGATCAAAACCATTCAAGACCTACCACATCCTAAGAGCAAGAAGGACGTGATGGGTTTCCTTGGCAGATTAAACTATATCAGAAGGTTCATATCCCAGTCAATGGTAATCTGCGAGCCTATTTTCAAGCTGTTGAATAAGGATGCTGCTACAAAATGGATAGAAGAATGTCTAAAAGTTTTCAAAAGGATTAAAGAATATTTGTCAAATCCACCAGAGTTAGCTCCTCCCCAACCCAGGAAGCTGTTGTTACTATACTTATCTATTCTGGATAATGCATTTGGATAAGTGTTGGGACAAAAGACGAGACTGGGAGGAAGGAGCAGGTTATCTATTACCTGAGCGAAAAGTTTACATCGTACGAGGACAAATGCAGTTTCTTAGGGCGAACCTGCTGCGCTTTGACTTGGATCGCTCAGAAGTTAAGGCACTACATGTCAGCATATACCACACATCTGATATCTCAACTTGACCCACTCAAGTATATCTTCCATAAGCTAATGCCTACAGGAAAGTTGGCCAAATGGAAGATTCTTCTCAATGAGTTTTATATTGTGTACGTGATGCAGAAAGTTATCAAGGGACAAGCATTAGCCGATCATCTCGTAGAGAACCCAGTGGACAATGACTGCGAGCCGCTCACTATATACTTTCCAGATGAATAAGTATTGTTCATAGGAGAGGACATCGCAGAGTCATATCCGGGGTGGAGAAAGTTTTTGGATAGAGCGACAAACTTCAAAGGTTTGGGATTGGGGAAATCCTTATTTCTGAATCAGGACAGCACTACTTGGCCTAAGCTAAGACAAGCACTACCCGGCCTCTGCTAAGATAAGATTCCCTGCACCAATAATATGATAAAGTATAATGCATGCATCCTCAGGATTAGGATGGTAGTCGAAATGAACATCAAGGAGCTTCTGGTAATAGGTGATTCTGATCTATGGATACATTAACTTTAAGGTGAATGGACTACCAAAAACGTCAAGATCCTTCCATACCTACACTGCGTGAAAGAGCTGAGCAAGAAATTTATCAAGATTGTGTTCAAACATTTTCCCAAAATCTTGAATGAGTTTGCCGATGCTCTTGCAACGTTGTCATCTGTGATCCAGCATCCGAACAAGAATTACATCAACCCCATCGAAATATAGGTTCGAGCTCAGTATGCCTACTGTTTCCATATAGATGAAGATCTAGATGTTAAGCTGTGGTACTACAATATCAAAAGGTTCCTTGAAGCAAGAGAATACCTAGAGAATTCCACCAGTGGTCAGAAGTGAGCATTAAGAAGACTATAAAATCACTTTTTCCTTAACGGGGAAGTCCCATACAGTAGGATAAAGGACTTGGGTCTTTTATGGTATGTTGATGTTGCTGAAGCGGCCAGACTATTAGAAGAAATACATGCAGGGTTGTGCGGACCTCACATGAATGGTTTCACTTTGGCCAAGAAAATTTTAAGAACCGGATACTTTTGGATGACCATAGAAAGCGATAGTATCCGTTACATTAGAAGTTTCACCAGTGCTAGATTCACGGCGATTTCATCGGGGTTCCAACCTAATGAGCTAAATGTAATGGGTTCCCCTTGGTCGTTTGGCGCTTGGGGCACGGACGTGATTGGACCGATAGGGCCTGCCGCATCAAATGGACATAGTTTAATCCTGGTATCCATCAAATACTTCACTAAATGGGCCAAAGCGTCTACATACAAAGCCGTTATGAAGAATATAGTAGCAGATTTTGTTCGTAAGAATATAGTTTACTGATTCGGGATCCTAGAGTCAATAATCACTAACAATGCAGCCAACCTCAACAGTGATCTCATGAGGGAGATTTCAGAGAAACTTAGAATCGTGCACCGTAATTCTACAGCCTACCAGCTGCTAATGAATGGATCAGTCGAAGCAACCAACAAAAACATCAAAAGGATCTTACGAAAGATAATAGACAATCACAGGCAGTGGCACAAGAAATTATCCTTCACTTGGGTTACCGGACAACTATGAGAAGATCCACCGGGGCAACATCGTACATGTTGGTATATGGTACCGAAGCTGTGATACCCACAGAGGTCGAGATACCATCTTTGAGGGTCATTCAATAAGCCAAGCTAGATGACGTAGAATGGATACGTGTTAGGCAGGAGCAACTTATGCTCATCGATGAAAGAGAAAGGACGTAGTATGCCATGGTCAGCTGTATCAAAATAGATTTGCCAATGCATTGAACAAGATGGTGAAACCTCGGCAATTCACACCGGGCCAATTGGTTTTGAAGAAGATATTCCCTTACCAAGAGGAAGCCAAGGAAAGTTCGCGCGGGATTTGCAGGGTCCTTATGTTGTCCATCGAGTTTTGTCGGGAGGAGCATTTATCCTAGCAGAAATTGATGGCAGAGTCAGCACGAAGCCCATCAACTCAAATGAAGTCAAGAGATACTATATTTGAAGACAATAGAATTAGGGTTTGGTTGTAACAGAACTACACCCAATCTGACTTCCCACGATGGGATATATAGACAATCCATGTAGGGTCAGGTCTCTCTTTCCCTTCTCTCCTTTCTTCTTTTGTAATAGAAAATCCAAATATCATCTTGTATGTACTCGGAACTACGCCACGACTTGATTTCCTTTGTGGGAATACGTAGGCCATCCACATCGGATTCAATCATCCATTGTAATTGAACTACGTCTTGGCCTGATTCCATTTGGATACGTAGGCAGTCCGAGACAGACTCGGCCACTTCATTTCAAGTTCTTATCACTTTGCATCTACTGTAATCGAACTACGTTTTGATCTGATTCCATTTGGATTCCTAGGCTGCCTGAATCAGTCTCGATCATCATCAAAATTCATTTATCATTTTATTAACCTTGAACTACGTTCAGACCTGATTCCGTTCGAATACGTAGGCAACCTAAAAAGGCTTGGTTATAACCCTAGGAAAGCCTTTGTAATGCATTTTTTTAGATTAGGACGCAATCACGACAGAAAGGAGTTTTCTCATCAGGGGGCATCTCCGAGACTCGACATCAACAGGACAGAGTCATCCAAAAACAACATTCACATCAGAGGGAACTTCTAAACATGTCATAATCCGGAACGACGACACTTGCCATAGGAAAAAATAATTTTTTCAAAAATATTTTCTAGAAAACTATAATTCCACCTACCAAACTTCGTGGTATAATCTCATCAGATTAAGGGCAAGACCGGGCCCGGGATCAACACAAACCAACTCCCTTCCTTCCATTAAGAATTTTTCTTTGAGCGTAGGACCGACAGAAGATGAAGAATGCTGGGGCATACTCAGAACAATGGCGGACCCGTTACTCTCTAAAGAACCCTTATCTCTCTTCCATTATTCAACCGATATGATTAATGACTAACTTCAAGTTCTTGCAGGTACTCTAGAGTCAAGTCTTCGATACAATTGGAGCATATTGTATATAGCAAACTGTCCGCTCAACCAACCGGAGCACCTTGTATATAACGAGCTACCGGCCTTGCCAATCGGAGCAATGTATATAGCAAACCATATGCTCAACCAATCGGAGCGCCTTGTACAAATCGAGCCGGTGGCTTAGCCAATCGAAGCCCTGTATATAGCAAACCATTCACTTCGCCAATTGGAGCACTTCGCACAGATCACACCATTACTGCGCCATATCAGATATTCCAAGTAGGTAGTTTCTAATTTTAGCGCCAACTTTGCCAATCGAAGGATGAACCATCCGATCCCGCCATAAGTTCTGCCAATCGACGGCCGCAATTTTGTTTAGTAGTCAAGAGTATCTCTTAGGCATGCTCCTTAATTCTTTGTTTTATCTTGAATGTTTTGACATTTTATTTGTGTAGCTTACATATATTTTACATTTCAATTCAGAAACTCCAATCGTGTGGAGATACTTTACAGTTCAAGTCAACTACTCCCATCGCGCAGAGATACTCCCATCGTGCAAAGATATTTTACATCATCGCATGGAGATTCTCCCATAGTGGGGAGACATAATTCTTTGATAGCTGCAAAATAGTACACAGACCGGCTACCAATCAAGTCGAATTAAAAGGCCCATCCCCGGCATCCCAAATAATGCTCCAAAGCTCGGAGACCTCATATTCAAATATCCCATCTCCCCGACCCTAAATAGCAGCTAGCAGGCATCCACGCATCATCATTCCTGCATTATTTCCATCATATCTTAACATATGTGCATTACGATATATGGGTATGTGTGTATTTTGCTTTTTCTTTCCTGTAGGATCAAACATCACAACGTGGAACTTCTTCAAAGAAACAAACGATGCTACAACGCCGTGAGCGACAACAAACTCATATGCGGGCCAAGGATCCGAACTCAAACTCAAATGTGATCAGTAGAACTCCAAAGCGTTGAATCTTTCAAGTCTCATAATCAAGTTGCAATCCGAAAGTCATTCAGAGTAACAAAATCTCCTCGTCTTGCAATATCGTCATTATACGATACTGGGGCAATTCCTTCAAGCACCGCCTTGTCCAATTCATTGTTCCAGAAGTACATGAGGCCTTATCCTTGTTAAGCCCAAGGTATGCAGGCGATTCAAAGCCATAATTCGGCTCTAATTTTCAAAGTTCTCCTGAAATCTTCCTTAAATTTTTCATAGTCCTACAACTGATAATCTTCCTCAAATCCATTTGTCGTTCCTGCAATACATGTCTAAAGTCGGGACAAAATTGGTCTTCATTCAATTTCTTTGCTCGAAAACTCTTTCCGTCTCCCGTCAAAGAAGGGCAGCTATTGACGACCAATTTTGACCATCCCTTTTAAAATTGAACTATTTTTACTTACTCATTTGCAATAAATGTGTTAAAACATTTTCTAATCAATAATACTTATTTTTTACAAATATAACATAAATAGGTAATTAATAATGTTAAATTAATAATTCGGTATAAAATATTTATAAAAATATTAAGTTTACTATTTCAAAATAATTAAAGTAACCTCTATATTTTGAAACATGAGTTTTTCAATTACTTTAACTAAATGAGCCTTTGATTCTTAATTAACACGCTTATTATTTAACTTAGTTCGAAATTAGAACCATAATTTAGAAACTTAAGTGTTTAATTAATGATTAGTTAATTACAGTAATTAGTGGTGTATTTGATGATTATATTTTCTATCATATTTTATTAGAATTAATTAAGTTTAATTTTAAATTAATATTAAAGGGTTACAAGCTAAATGACTACAATTGCAAAGAACCAATTAAATACAAATTGGCTAATTGTTAAAAGAAAACTAAACCAATGGCCCAAACTTGCATCTGACCCTTTCCAAATAACCTCACCAGTCCATGTTAGAAATCCATTAATTTCTCTCTAGGCCAACCAAATCGTGCCACGTACCCCATCTTCCACACTCAGAGAACAAGCACAGACGATCTGGGCCGTCGATTCAGACCATCGATGATCCACATCTCATTCCTATTTTTTATTTTACTTACAATATCCAGTAGATTTTAGCGTAACCGTTTGATCACACAGATCCAACGGCCCAAAATCAATCTCCCATCCTTAACCCTAGAGACCAACCCCCAATTATCCCAAACCCTAATCCATTTCTCCCTTGACCAACCACCCCCTTTCCTTTTTTGCTCTCTACCTTCTCGTCTGCAAGCTTCCATCAATCTCAAAACTTGAACAAATCTGCACAAGGTCAACAAATCAACCTTAAACTTCCATTTTCCCTCTTGAATCCGCGAATGTGGTCGGTTCATTTCCTTTAGCATCACTCAAATTCAAAATGCCTAAAATCCAAAACCTTGGCCTAAAAATGAAACTTCAAATTGTTCAATCTCTCTTATGCTCCATCAAATAGGAGCATGCATGGAGTTTCTATCAGAGTTTCATAATGGGAATTCGATACCCAGAGGTCAAACGCAGTGACCTCTGGGGTTTAGAGCCTTCGCCGATGGATTATGATTCTTAAATCGCCCAGGTAAATCCTTGATGATTTTCCCCTCCGTCTTCTCTGATTTCACGCACTTTGCTTCCACCTTCAACACTTTCTACTCATGATTTTGAATTTGCTTGAAACCCTATGTCATTGAATGACACTACAAATAGGAGCCTTCAATGCTCTCACCAAAAGACCTAACACGAATACACAGTAACATACATAATTACTTCACACAATTGAAGCTTAGGTCCTCTGACTGATTTTTCACTTCCTTCCTCTCTTTTTCGATTCTGATTTTTATTCACTGGTCAAGTTTGAGCTTTTGGATCCCAAACGGCTAAATAAAATCTTTGTTTGTTTTGCTGTTCAAAGGAAGGTCAGTGTTTACTAACCCTCCCTCTCTCTGATTGCCTAGTTGAAATCATGCATGCCATGTTATTCTCTACTGATTATCTTTGTCTATGATATATGCTATATGTTTATTGGTGGTAATCATGCCTTGAAATTGTATGTTATCTTCACTGTATGAACCAACTGTTTCTCTTGTAATTTGAAACTATTAATGCTAACAAACTATCGTGCTGAACTTAATTACTGCATGTCTAAGTTCAACAACCTAAATCTTTGTTGAATTTCTGTAGTTAATTAAAGAACCTTATTGATTCTCTGCACATGTTCAGACTTTAGACCTCCTTGATGTCCTGCTGAGATTTTCATGCTTGCTCTACCAAGCCTATGTTGATTAGAAGTATTACCTGTTATTATACCGTGCACTCGATCTGTTGTCTTTTCCTCCCCTTGAATCACCTGACTTAGTATTTGATATTCTAAACTAGTTTACCAGTGTTTGCCTCTCCTTGTTTCCATTTATGGTTGGTTCCTTTGGGTATTCTTATGCATATTGAAAGTATTGACAGTGGACAACACAATTTTTTTGGGATTGTGACCTCAAAAATCAATAATATAATCTGGTATCATATACTTGTAATGGTGTTCTGTATAACTTCTGTGGGAATTATGTATACTTGAATCTGTGTGTTTACTACTGCTACTACATTAGTTGTCAAAGTGAATGCCTCATTAGCAACTAAACTTGTAGGGAAGAGTGAGTGTGAGTTCTTAAAGGTATTTAGGAGTAGGATTTAGTTTGTGGTTGAGATGCCCTCCCTGACACAAGAACTTCTTGGAGCCCCTGAGCCCCTTGTGAACTCTAATGTGCCAGGGATCTAAAGGGTGTCTAACCCATGAATGAGATTTTGCCGTAAGCTCCTAAATATTGACACTTACTAATCTCTTTAGGATTAATGCAAAAGGAAAAAGGGCTTCACTGTGACCATTATCCTCGTTCACTATACTAGGCCTTAAATTGTCTTTACTACATCCTTAATTGCAGTATTTGTTACCGTCTTATTGGACCTCATATTGGCTCTATTATACTCTTACTTACATTTGAATGTTATATTTTATTAGGCCTCGTAACTAATGTTTTCCTTTTCTTTTGCATGTGTGACTGAACTAGGTCTGTTCCAAGAACTCAGGCCCAAGTTCCAGCCTAGAGCCCAAGTCGCTGAAGCCTGCCGCTGCTGTTCGAAATCTGCTGGGCCAATATTTCTTTGGGTCCCAAATTATGAGTCTAGTTCACTTACCTTCCTCGCTATGAGATGAATTGAACTTGTTATTTGTTTTCTGTATATATTATGACACTAATGATATTGATTGAATATTTTTATTATTCCTTAATCCTTTTAGGAACCTAGGCAAGCCAAGATCCACAGGTAATAAAAGGGAATCATTATTACATTACGATTAGCTATAAAATTTTGGCACTTTGGTCATTTGTCTTCCATTACACAAGATTACATTTTTTTACTCACGCTATCCATTTTAATGGAGTTTTTTGAAGTTCAAAACAGATTTGAACAGCACGAAATCCATCTTCTAAAAGTCAAAACTCGAAGGTTAATTTCAAAGTCAGTTTTTCTATAAACAAAATCAACACGGATGGAATCAATGACTATTAAACCTCAACGAAATTTTCTCTAAACACATAGCTACAAATTAAAACGAATTTCCAAAGGTATATTCAAGGCCCATTTTCTAATAGTCTTTACTTTATTAAATATTTATAAGTAGCGATGTTATTTCAAAAGATAAAGTATTCAAAATATAGCCACATCTTACATCTTTTCATATCTTGTAGATGTAAACATTAAAAGACATTTCCAAACTTTTTAATCATGTACATGTAAAACATTTTAAAGGGCTTTTAGGAATTAAACCTATATCCTCTTTTCAAAGTACATATAATATGTTTTTTCAAAAGATAGACTCTAAACAATACATAGAGTAAGCCACAACTTTTTAAGCACTAACTAAGTAGAATATATACATCTAATTCCCTAAACCTAGTATAAGTCTTGTGGAGCTACCTCCGGTAGTTTTTGGGGGTGCCTAACACCTTCCCCTTATGAGAATACTAATAGGACAATAATCTAATAAATGAATAGGTACCCTAGTATACATTTAAATATTAGGTGGCGACTCTCTTTCATCAACCATGGGGAAACCACTAGTTGAATCTTGTTCTTACTCGTGCAAAATGGTGCGCAACATCCACAATATTAGCTTGTTGAGTATTTAATGCTTAAACTAATTGAGCCACCTCAGCCTCTATGTTACTACTAGTTGCCTCTTGCCTTTGGACAGGTCCTATTTTCGTTTGTATTTGCATTTGTTTCTATTTAGTTTATTTCATGAGGCACTTTAGCATATCTTTGATCTCCTTTACGTTAGCTTCCCCAGGTTCTTTGTTCCTGTTAACCTCCCAAGTACAAGTAGGATCATCATAATAAGGGGTTGGGGAGGATAAGAATACAAGCACAACCATAAAAGTGACTATCTTACCCACCACAAATATCACATACAATCCATACATAAGATTGAGTTGGTGCACATAACTCGCTACTCATGCTAGTATGTAAAAATACAGCACTAGAACTCATAACAATGGAAAAATAGGAAGAAAGAGGAAAAATATGAAGTTGAATCCTTCTCCCTGTTCCATGCATGTTCTTACCTCCCAGAGACTTCTCTCCCTTCAAAAAATGTCTACCTTTCACATTTATATGAACTTGGGTTGAGTTGGGCGAGTTTGGCTTCTTCTAATTCAGATTGAAGAAGCTGATTTTTTCTGCTTCAGTCCCGGTTTGGAGAAATCGAACTTCGCTTCGCTTTCCAAGATTTATCTTTTCAGCTTTTCTTTCGGCAATTTTTCTGCTATTTGATCCTTTTTCGCGAGAATTCATTCCTATACATATGAAACACGCAATGAACATATTTTCACTTCAAAAGTGGTATTAACTCCTGCCACTCACCCAAGAAATAATACACAAATACGCTCAAAGCGTGCACTTTTAACCCTTTATCAATATGTGAGAGGCCAGCCGCAAAAGTGTCTCCTCAGCAACCTAAGTTCCACAAATGTGACCTGGTGTTCCCATTTGTGAGCACCAGGCACAAAACTATGCCAACAATGTTTTTAAGTGCAAAACCCTCCTGAAACACTTCCACATCCATTAGGTCCTGACTCGAACCATGTCAATAAGTCCCAAAACATAATATCAACCTATCCAACGCCTCAAAACATAAAATAAGATTCAAAATATAATGATCCAACCTGTTATTTTGAGTATTAGAACCCCAATATCCTATTTTATGCTTTCCCTATGTGTAATTTATGTCTTATGACTTGTGGGTTATAATGACCCGGTCGGTTACTTGAGCATTTGAGCCACGTTTCCTAATTTGATGCTTCCCATATGCTTGATTCTTATTTTGTGACTTGCGGTGATGATTTGTTTGGTTTTGGGAAGGTTTTGGTATGAATTGGAACACTTAGTTTTATTGGTGGAAGTGTAAGTTGTAAGAGTTGATCAAGATTTGACTTTTATGTAAACTTCAGATTCATGTTTTATTATTTTCAATAGGTTTATGGTTATTCTGGACTTGGGCATATGTTCAAATTTAGATTTGGAGGTTCCTAGGATGATTTGGCTCTATTTTCAAAAGATTGTAATTTGAAAGTTTGAAAAGTTCATAAGTTTGATCGGGAGTTGACTTTGATGCTATCAGGATCCGACTGTTGTTTTAGGACTTGAAATAGGTCTGTTTTTCCATTTGGAACTTGTGTGTAAAGTTTTGTTACGTTTTGAGTTGGTTAGGCATGAATCTGTTTGGTTGTGAATTTTTGAAGTTCTTGAACTTGAAAGCAAGCATTTTGTATTTTGGTGTTCAATTCTTGGTTGTGGACGTTATTTTGTTGTTTTGAACTGATGTGCGAGCTCCTATGTGGTTTATATACTTGTGTAGATGTTCCGTATGGGGTTCGAGGGGCTCGGTGACTTTCGGATAGACTTTGGAAGTTGGGAATTTTGCTAGTGCTGCAGATATCGCATTTGTAATCTTCTGCTCGCATTTATGAGGTCCACATTTACGCAGTGCTGATTACATTTGCAATATGTGGCTCTGAAGACCAGCTTCGCATTTGTGAAGATGGTGTCGTAATTGCGACATCCGTATTTGCGAAGGATGCTTCGTATTTTGTAACAAATGTTGCATTTGCGAAGTTCCGGGTTGCACATGCAAGGTCTGCTGCTCAGGGGTCAAGTTTGCATTCGCGAGCCGTTCTTTGCATTTGCGAGGTTCGCATTTTTGAACCCTAGACTTGGAGAGGGACAATTTTAGAAGAAAATTTACACACAAGACAAGAGGGTAAGTGATTCCTACTTGATTTTGATATAATGTCTTTTTTCTCAATGGATTATTACACAAAAATTATGGGATTTGAAAGAGAAATTTTGGGGTTTTGACTAAAATTTTGGAAAGTGAAAATTGGGTATTTGGGAGCTGATTTGGACTCAGTTTTGGATCTAAGCCCATATTTGAACTCGTGGGGTTATGGGTAGTGGGGATCTACCCCTTGACTCGGATTTTTTTGACCGTGTGGGCTCGGGGTTGACTTTCGTTGGCATTTTGAGAATTGAGTAAAGATTGAGGCTATATTATTTGAAATTGATTCCTATAGCTTTATTTGATACTATTGAGTTATATTTGGCTAGATTCGAGCTGGTTGGATGTGATTTCTAAGGGAAAGGCTATTTTAGAAGGTTGATTTGAGCTTGTTGAGCTAAGTATCTTGCCTAATCTTGTGCGGAAAATAATTCTTAGGATTTGTCCTTGTTTGCCTAATCGTGTTATGTTAAGAAGCAACATGTGACGAGCGTGTGCACATGTGCTATTTATGTGTTATGACTGAATTGGACTTGAGGCTTCTAATATTCCTTAGTTTGATTATATGCCTTATAAGATACATGCTTAATCATGGTATGACTATGCGAACTTATTTCATGCTAGAGATCATACTTAGGTTTATTACCACTTAATTAGCCAAGATGGGCTATTGTGGAATGATCACTATAATTAGTTTAGCCATAGTCATATTTTATATATTGATAATTCATCCGCACTTTATTATTATTACCCCCTTGTGCACTTTGCTGATGAATTATGAGCATATGTCTCTTTGACGATGTTTTGCCATCTTGCATTATTATGATTATGGCACATGTGAAATTGTTGAGCAGGTTAATTGGGTGTTGGCACGAGGTCATTTGTTGTGCAATATTGATTATATTGTTGGCACAAGGTAATTTTTTGTGCGATGTTGTGCGATTATGATGATATTGTGGTACAAGGTCATTGGCATGCCATTGTGATGACATTGTGACACGAATATTTTGCCGTGCTATTGATATAATTATGGCACGTGGTCTTTGTCGTGCTATATGTTGATATGGATCCATACCTGTAAGGCTATCCCCTCATGTTTCTCTTTTGATGGCATACACACGATTGTGGTTTTTTGACTGATATGATTGATTCTGATGTGAAGGCAAGTGATGGTGAGTGGGGTATAAGGATGGAAGCATGACCATGCATGTGACTCCTCTATGCATGTTGTGCATTTTTCTTACATTTGTCTTGCATATTTACATACCACTTTATGCCCCTGTTATTGACTGATGATTCGATTGCCGAGATTGATTTTACTCGTGTTGAATTGATATCTCCTATTGTTGAGTTGATGATGATGCATCTATAATCTTGTTGCAAGTTATTATGTATATTGCACAGGTTCTTCATTTGGTGAGTATCACATTACATGAAACTCGTCACTACTTCATCGATGTTAGTCTTGATACTTACTAAATGCACGTTGTCCGTACTCTTGCTATACTTCTGCACATTTTGGTGAAGATTCAGGTGTTAGAGGTAGCAGACCTCATGAGTAAACATGTTGTTGATCAAGAGGATTCAAGGTAGAGCTGCATGAATATCGCATACTCTTGGAGTCCCTTTCACCTATTTCATATTGTTCTATTACTTTCAGAAAATATTGTACTTTTGAGACTCGTTATGTATTCGGCTTATAGCTCATGACTCTTTACTACCTCATTTTGGGAGTTAGTATTGTGTATTGCCATTTTGGCTTATGTTGATTACTTATTCTGCTATTTATGATGATTCAAATTTATTATATCATGTTTTAATGATCGAATGCTATAAGTATGATTGGCTTACCTAGTCTTGGAGGTTAGGTGCCATCACGACCTTCGGTCGGATTTTGGTTTGTGACACAAGGATAAGTGGTTTGGTTTTGGGAAGGATTGAGAGTGATTGGAACAATTTGTCTCATTTTTAAAAGCCTAAGTTGTAAGAGTTGACCTAGTTTTGACTTTTCAGCAAACGACCTAGGATTGGTGATCTGATGGTTCCAATAGGTTAGGATAGTGATTTTAGACTTAGGTTTATGTCGAATTTGGATTTGGAGGTTCCTGAAAGGTTTTGGATCTATTTGTCAAAAGTTAGCAATTTGAAGAATTAGAGAGTCCGTAGGCTTGACCGCTAATTGACTTTGGTGTTATTGGGTTCCAACTGGTGTTTTGGGACTTTGGATAGGATCATTTAGTTGATTGGAACTTGTGTTCAAAGTTTGGTTGTGATGCGGAATGTCTAAGTATGCTTCCAACATGTTCGGCGAAGTTGGAAAGTTTGGAAGTTAATAAAATGGATTTTGGTATTTGATTCATGATTTCTATGTTATATATAGTGTTCCGAGTAACTGGGTAGGTTTGGCTTAGGTATTTGGACATCTTAGTATGTTTGGACGGGGTCCTAGGAGACCTAGGTATGCTTCGATATGGTTAGGGGGGTTGGTTAGCACAAGTGGTTCTGGTGTATCCCACCTACGGAAGAAGGTGTATAGGTATGAAATCGCACTTGCGATGGTTGGTCTGCATATGCAGAATTTGCATGGTCCTGTGGATGGTTGCTTTTGCGGAGCTAGAGTGCAGGTGCAAAGTCTCACCTGTAAAGATAGGTATGGCAATGGGGCGGTGCGGTTGCAGGGTGTTGCGGGTTTATGTCTATGCTGGGCGGTTGCAGGGGAACACAATTGCGAGGGCAGGGTGGGTGTGGTGTGGGTTGAAATACATTTTTTAAAACTTTAGCGGGTATGGGGCGGTTGCGGGTTTTACTTTTTTGTACCAGCTCCACTTCTTTTGAATGCACTAACTTTTAGGTTTCACTCAACCACTTTCAATCGACTTTGTCTTTTGACTCTCGTTATCTCAATTTAGCTTTTTCTTTTTACTGATTATGGCCATTTCAACTTATAATTTTCATAGGTAATTAATGTTACTATGTTTCAGTTATTTGTTGTAAGTATTTATTTGATTATTACTTATCCAATATCAGGAAGAAATATCTGCACAAGTGCCCACGCTAACTTGGAGAAGCTAAAGTAATTAATGTATTCAATGACAGTTTGAGTTGCATTGCTGACAGAGTTGATTAATTTTGTAAAAATAAATTCCTTTCTCTGCAACCTATGCTTATGGATTATTTGTAAGGTAGCTAATATTCAAAAGCTTAAAATAAAACCTATCACATCTTCAACTCATTTTACACGACTTGGTTCCTTCAGTGAAGACAAAGTACTCTGGTCATAGATATTTGCAATTGTTTATTTATATACTCCTATGAAATTTTAAAGATAATTCAAACAGATTAAAATAGGGACTTGTTCTTGAAATAAAACTCATAAAAAAGAAAAACTACTCCTTAAAAATGAAAACGAATGAAAAGCATTTTAAAAAAAAAAGAAACAAAACTAATAAACGACGCCGGTACAGTGTGGGTATATGCGGCGTAGGATGTTAATTGAAAATATTGCTATGCGGCGCGGGGCGCTGTGGGTTGAAGTCTTAGCGCGTTAAGGCTAAACCCGCCCTGCAACTGGCCCGCCCCGCCCCATTGCCATCTCTATGCAAAGAATTTGCGCACTTGCGAGATGAAGACTGGTCAAAGGATTTGCGCTCGTGTGCTACTATCTTTGCACCTACGGAATTGCAGATGCGCCGTAGATGCAAAGATCGTCTGAGTAAGTGGAAGTAGGGGTGCAAAAGTGAAGGCCTTGGCAGACTTCATATATTTTGAGGGTTTGCTCATTTTTCATTATTTTGAGTTTTGGAGCATGGAAAAAGGTGATTTTTTATGAGATTTTTACTACTACTTTGACGGTAAGTAATTTCAACTTGGGTTTGATTATATATCTTGATTCCCCATAGATTTATATAGTTAGAGCATTTTATTTTAAAGAGAAATTTAGGATTTTTTTCTACACTTTAAGTGAGTATAATTTAGGAATTTGGGAGTCGATTTGGACATGATTCTAGAATTTTATCGTATATTTAGACTCGTGAGTTATGGGTAGTCGGGATCTACCCCCTGATTCAGGTTTTTGATCATGTGGGACCGGATTAAATTTTATTGACTTTTTGATAATTGATAAGATTGACGGTTTATTGTTTGGACTTGATTCCTATAGCTTTATTTGAAACTTTTATGTATATTTTGGCTAGATTCAATCTGGTTGGAGTTGAATTTGAAAGGTAAGTCGATTTTAAAGGTTTGATTTGGCTTGCAAAAGATAAGTATCTTGCTTAATCTTGATTGAGGTAATAACCCTTAGGATTTGACCTTATTTACTTAGTTACGACATGTTGAGAGAAATGTATATGTGAGGTGATGCGCGCTAAAGAATATGCTACTTATGGTTCATGACCGGATTAGACTTTAGGCTTTTAATATGCCTTGTTTGACTGTGTGCCTTCCATGATTTATGTTTTAATCAATTGTATGACTATGTGAGCTTATATTTATATGCTAGAAACCATCTTTAGGATTTATATCTCCTAATTGCACAAGTTAGGTGTCACGCCACAACTGAGATATTCCAGTCAAGCAAGCCTACTCGATGCCTTCTACCCAACCCTACCCATGAATAAAGTGAAGATGCATACCATTCGTTAGACAATGAGAGGATTTCATAAATAACACCAATTTCATTACCATTACTTACTTCATTTACAATTCCCAACATACATTAAACATGCGTTGTTTTAGAAGTGGAAGCATGTGTTACAAGTACAACATATCAAGTTTGACTTACCCAAATCTAAATACAACCTACATCTATACATCAAAACACTATGTCTACGGAGTCTCTAATGGATGTAAAAGAGTAATATGATGGTGACGGCAACAAGGCCCCATCTATATATCAAAACACTATACATAAGGAACAAAAGATACAAAACCCCGATATGAAGTGGGGCTCACCAAGTCAGCTGAGAAGAGGGTGTCACGCTATCCCTGATCGATGCCGCCTGCTGTGGAACCACCTGCTCAATTAAAGATGCAGCGCCTTCAGTAAAAAGAGATGTTAGTACATATGAAATAGTACTAGTATGTGAGAGTAAACACCCTCTCAATGAAACAAGTAACAATACAAGGAGAAAGAAACATGGAATAATATGAGAGCCTCAAACAATATTAAAGAGTCAAGTTAAGAGCAAGATAAGTTTTCAAGTAAATATCAATATTTTTAGCTTGGGAGGTCTTTAGTACCGATACACCTCCATGTTAGCACGGAGTCCGATTTCGGCCCCATCGGCTAAGCCGTCTCACCTAAAGACATCCAATCACAACACCACCTTGTGCGCAGCATGGCATCCGATCTCGACCACGCAGCTAAACCGTCTCACCACAATGCCGTGTGGGTAGACATCACTTTTCGCTAGCAATCATCTCATCCCAATTAAGGGGAATAAGATCAACACATCAATACGGGAATTTACCCCTCAATCACTTCTACACCAACACGTGTAGTTTTGGGGTTAGATTATTTCAACCTACCCTTCCTCGGTGACTAATGATACTCCCAAAAAAATTTATTATATAAAGGAGTTAAAACTCATTTCATATTATTTCACACATCCTTTCATTTCATTGGCACAATTGGCCAAAAGTGCAGTTTTCATTCTCGGGCAGATGGTCATATTTTATATCTCATACTTACTTCTTTCACTTTCAAGCATCATCATTGGTTATCAACAATAAGAGCATTTGGATTCAAGAATTTAAATATGTATATGAGTAATAGGACTCTTAAGCACATTGAGTTTTCTTTCCAAAATTAAGCATAATAAACTTGCATTTGAAACATGAATCGAAGTCATAACATTTTGATACATAAACCATACTTGAACACATTTCCGAAGAAGAGCATAATGTGATAGGAGCAACTGAAACCCATTTTGAGCATATAATTTCCGACACAATGCTTATTTGGAATAACTGAATATATTAGGAATGGCCCGGATCATGAGAAAATAAGAACTTGTGCCAACCACGCTTGAAACATACGAGGACATCATGGAATTCGATTTTATGAGAGAAGTTTAGCCAACATACCTCAAATTCGCCCCTTTGTGATATTACAATGATCCACTACACTAAGCAACTTCAATTTACAATAGAAGCTCCAATGGGACCAAAATTAATAGCAACTTCCACAACTTAGGTCATCTAGGCGCTTTATCAAACACCTATTAGGTATAAATCTCTGCAGCTCATAACCATGGATTTTGTTCATCCAAATACCATCATTTTTACAAACACTCCATCCCACTATCATCCTTAAATAGTTTATAACTTCCAACATCACATGCATATCCGACCATCTATACCAAACCAACAAATTCCACCAAATAACCACCCCCTAATCTCTACAATGGCTATGAACTTAAATTGGGAATATATGGCTTCCAATCAGTATTGTATAAGTTCCAAAACATAATTCATACTAACGTACTCATGATAAATCAATGCATGTGAGTTTAGGGGGTTAAGAATTACCTTTTGGAAGAAATCTTGCAAAATCCTCCTTTGAGTTCTTAAAGAAATTTGATGAAAATCCAAAATCCGTCCAAGTGAAGTGGGGAAATGAACCCCCAAAGTGAGTACTTAAAAGACCT
>MCJB01041157.1:1452-14344 GCA_002018475.1 Nicotiana obtusifolia | reverse complement strand
AAAAAAAAAAGAAGTCATAACATAACAAATGACATATGGGGAGCACTAAATAGGAGAAACAGTGCTCTTGTCCAATAGATTTGTAAGATTGAATTTTTTTGATCCTAGTAGAGTCATTGCATAGTCGTCCTTGTTTGAGCGAATTAAGGCTCGTCGATATGGTGATCCTCGTTGTCCGTAAGGACACGGTGCTGCAAGGTGGTGCTAAGGAGGTAATCATTGGTGATGATGGTATATTGCAACTTGCTGGTTGGGTTTGTGTTCCTAATGTGGATAAATTGAGGGAGTTGATTCTTGAGGAGGCTCATAATTCAAGGAATTCAATTCACCCAGGTTCTACAAAGATGCATCATGATTTAGAGTAGCATTATTGATGGAAGAGGATGAAAAATGACATAGTGAATCGTGTTTCACGGTGTTTGAATTGTCAATAGGTCAAATATTTGCATCAAAAACTAGGTGGTTTGACTCAAAGATTGGTTATACCGGAGTTGAAGTGGGAGCACATTACTGTGGACTTTGTGGTCGGGTTTCCATGGACCTTGATGAAAATTGACATTGTTCCGGTCATTGTGGATAGATTGAGCAAATCTACACGTTTCATTTTGGTGATGACTTCTTACACAAAGTTGGCTCAGGTTTTCATTAGATAGATTACCGTTTGCATGGCATGTTAGCTTCTATCTTATCGAATCGAGGCACTCAATTCACATAGCCTTTTGGAGAGCTTTTCATTAAGAGTTGGAAACACAGGTGGAGCTTAGTACTGCATTTCACCCGTAGACTGATGGGCAGTGCGAGTGAACCATATAGATCATTGAGAATATGTTGAGAGCCTATGTTATTAATTTTAGAGGCTAGTTCGATCAGTTTCTACTATTGTGGAGTTCGCATACAACAAAATCTATTAGTTCAATTTTCATATGGCTCCATACAAGGCTTTTTATGGAAGGCGGTGTCGTTCTCCAATTGGTTGATTTGAGTCTGGTAAGGCTAGGTTGTTGGGTATAGACTTGGTTCGCGATGCTTTGGAGAAGCGGAAGTGATTTAGGAGTGGCTCCGTACAATGCAGTCCGGACAGAAGATTTATGCTGATAGGAAGGTACATGATGTGGCTTAGATAGAGCGTGAGAAGGTTCTTCTTAGAGTTTTGCCTATGAAGGGTGTTATCGGATTTTGGAAGAAATGCAAATTTAGCCCAAGTTACATTGGCCCGTTTGCGGTTTTGGAGAGAGTTGGCGAGGTGGATTACAGGCTTGCTTTGCCATCTAGCTTGACGAGAGTTCATGCAGTGTATTACGTTTCCATGCTGTGAAAGTACTATAAAGACAAGTCACATGTGCTAGAATTTAGTATAGTGTATTTGGGTGAGAATTTAGCATATAAAGAAGAGCCAATGGCCATTTTGAATAAGCATGTTCAAAACATGAGGCTGAACGAGATTGCATTAGTGAAGGTTCAGTAGAGAGGTCAACCGGTCAAGAAAGCGACTTGGGAAATCGAGCATGATATGTAGAGCAAATCTCCTTATTTTCTGGCACTCCAAATATGATTCGAAACCCATTGAAGGATGAACATTTGTTTTAGAGGTGTAGAATGTAACGATTTGACCAGTCATTTTGAGTATTAGAAACCCAATCCCTTATTTGATACTTCTCGTATAAGTAATTGATGTATGATGACTTGCGGGGATGGCTGCTTGGGTTTCTGGAAGGTTAGAGAGTGTGGAATACTTAGTTACATTTTTGGAAGCTCTAACTGTAAGAATTGACCTACATTTGCATTTGAGTAAACTGCCTCAAATTTGTGATTTGCATTTTCCACCAGATTGTATGCTAACTTTAGAGTTACGCGTGTGTTCTGACTTAGGGATTCCTAAATGGTTTTGACTAGGTTTGATCTATCGATATAGGATTATTTAATTGATTTGGAACTTGTATGTAAAGTTTGGTTGTGATATGGAATGTCAAAGTGTGGTTCGGACATGTTCGACGAAGTTGAAAGTTTGGAAGTTAAGAAAATGGATTTTGGTCTTCGATTCTTGATTCTTATATTATTTATAGTGTTTTGTAAATTTGGATAAGTTTGATTTAGGTATTTAGACTTGTTGGTATCATTGGACGGGAACCCCAGAGTCCCGAGTGTGTTTCAGGATGGTTCAGGACCATTTTGGGGTTACTTGGCACAACTAGTTCTGTTGCAGCGTACCTCCGGAAGAAGGTGCACAGGTGCATGTCACACATGTAGGTTCGCATATGTGGAATTTTCACGGTCTCTTCTACAGAGCTGGAGCATATGTGCGAATTTGCACCTACAAAGACATTGTGCACCTGCAATAGGGGCTGGTCAGAGGATTTATGCACCTGTGCTACTATGGTCGAACCCGTGGAGCCGCAGGTGCGAAGATCGTCTGAGTAAGTGGAACTCACAGATACTAGCTTATAGGGCACATAAGCGATGGCCTCGGAAGACTTCATATATATCAAGAGTTTGCTCTTTTTCATTATTTTGAGTTTTGGATCACCGAAAGAGGTTATGTTTTAGGAGATTTTCACTACTACTTTGGGGACAAGTAATTTCTACTTGAATTGATTATATGTCTTGATTCCCCATGGATTTATACACTTATAATTAATAATTTTAAAGATATATTTGGAATTTTTATCTACACTTTAAGAGAGTATAATTGGGGGATTTGAAGGCCGATTTGGTCAAAATTTTCGAATATAATCACATATTTGGACTCATCGGGTTATATGTAGTCTGGATCTACGACATGAAATGGGTTTTGACCTGTGGCCCCCATTGACATTTGTTGACTTTATGGGAATTGATCAAAGACTGAAGTTTTATTATTTGAACTTGATTCATAAAACTTTATTTGAAATTATGAAGTATATCAAGCCGATTGGAGGTGATTTTGAAAAGAAGGGTCGTTTGGGGGTTTGATTGGGCTTGCAAAATATGACTTACTAAATATTTGGTAAGGGAATAACACTTAGGATTTCACCATATTTGCTTAGTTGTTACATGTTGGGAGCAATGTATATGTGAGGTGATGCAACGACCCGAAATCCCAACCCTAGGGTCGTGATGGCGCCTAATATTTACTTGCTGGAAAAGTCAACTTTAGCAAATTAATTATCCATTTTTAGAATTCAAAATAGCACAACAATAATAATTAATGATAAGCAAATCTGAATTACATAAGATAAATCAATATTATACCATAGTCTAGACTAATCCCAGATATCTCGTGTCACCAGTACATGAGCAACTAGAGCTCTACAAATAAAGTCGGAATGAAATACAATTGTTTGAGTTAAAAGCAAACAGTAAATATAGAATGGAAGGGGACTTAAGGAGTGTGAACACCAACAACTCTACCTCAAGTCTCCTGCTGTAAGCCGATCTGGGGAAGAACTCCTCTACACACCGCTCAGACAAACATTGGTATCTGCATAAGTAGTGCAAAAATTTAGCTTGAGTACAACCAACGCCATGTACTCTGTAAATGCCGAGCCCAACCTCGACGAAGTATTGACGAGGCTATGACAAGACACTCACAATAAACTTGGACGGATAGTAACAACAGAATATAGTAATATAAATAAAGCTGTAAACTCATATAAAAAGACCGTAAAGTCAACTACCAAAGGGTCTCAGAATATCATGTTCCCAAATCTCATATCATAGTATTGGAATAAATTCTACAACATCTAATAGTTACAACACATCTAGCTCCATTGGGGCGCGCATCTCAATCCACAATTATATATCAATAACAAGTCTCATCCATCGCAGCACGCAATCCGATCCACAAATATATATAAATACCATTGCAGCGTGCAATCCGATCCCAAATAGTAATGCTAATATCCGCTACGGCATGCAACCCGATCCCACACAGCGATACCAACAATCGTTGTGGCATGCAACCCGATCCCACTCAATAATATCAATAACAAGTCTCATCCATCGCAGCACGCAATCCGATCCACAAATATATATATAAATACCATTGCAGCATGCAATCCGATCCCAAATAGTAATGCTAATATTCGCTACGGCATGCAACCCGATCCCACACAACGATACCAACAATCGTTGTGGCATGCAACCTGATCCCACTCAATAATATCAATAACAAGTCTCATCATGCAACCGGATCCCAAACAATAATATTACAGTGAACGTTGGCAACAACTATGGCGTAATTCGAACAAAATGCAACAAATGAACTACACAATTAAGGGCGTAAAGCAGATAAAAATAGCTATCTAATAACACACAAGTCAATAAGCAAGTGAACACAATCGATAAATAAAGACACATATACACATAAGCAATTAGCAGTCAGGGCATGTAATAGATAGAGACAAGAATTTAACAAGTAAGGGTAAATAGCAATTAAAGCATTTGGAAAATAATAACATGGAATAAATGAAGGCATAAAATAATTGAAAACATTAAATAAATACTCCAACCCGCAATCTTTAACCCAAGACGGCGCATATACACTCATCACCTTGCATATATACCATTTCCCACATAACTTCACATAACAAATAGACCAACAAGTCCTAATTTCCTCAAATCAAAGTTGGACACGACACTGACCACACTCCGCAACCAAATCAATCGACCAACCACGACCTTGCTCTCGAACAAGCCTCCAAACCGACCAAATCTAGCCAATTATCGTTTCAAACAATTAAAAATAAGATTTAGATACTACCCATTGATTAAAAAAAATTCAATCTTTGTTGAAATTAAAAAAGTCAACAAAATTCAACCCCGGGCTCGTGATGGTAGGCTATAATCTGGTGTTTTAGTCGCTTATTGTACTCTAATTTACTGCACTTTTATTGTGTTTGAGCTTTAATCGCTAGTGTTTTGTACTTTTTATATGTTTATGCCTTATAGGAGTGATTTTGAGCTATGTACATGTCATGAAATGAATTCGAGTGCTTTGGAGCTTTGAAGTTTGAGTAAAAACCCAAGGGATTAAGTCGGGATCGTGTTCGGGGGTCGAGGACCACATCTGGATATCAAAAAGGAAAGAAAATTTCGTACTCTGAGAAAAGCCCACTACCGCGGCGCCGCGGCTGCCCATTTTCCTACTGTCTGTCAGAAATCAGCTCTCTGGATTTTCCCACTAATGCCCTGCATGGCGCGTCACCACATGCGGCGAGCCTGTGCAATTTTTACGGAGTAATTATCCTATTTCGGCTAGGAGAAGTTGGTTTTGTCTGGGCCCGACCCTACTTGGTATAAATACATGAAAAACATTATTTTATGGACTTTTGGACATATTGGAGACCTAGGAAAGTTAAGGAGGAGTTGGAGAAGCAAAATCACAAAGAGTTCATCATTCAATCCTCACTCGAGATCCGAGCTTGGATCGTTTTATGTTTTCTCTACTTTAATTGTATTTATGATGATTTGCTCCATTCTAAGTAGTTCTCTTTAGCTTTTGATGGATTTGGTGTGTTGATATTTTTTTGTGGATTATAATTCTAGTTTTATGTGTTGAAGGATTTTGGATGATTTAATTGTTGCATCTATATTCACTTGTTCATGTAACCGAGAGAGGCATAACTTGTGATATCCTTGCATTATATTGTTGGCTGAGTTCATTAATTCTTCTAAGTAATCGAAAGAGGCTAGTTGAATCATTAATTTAACCTAGTTAGGAGAATAATCGAAAGAGGTTCTCCTAAAGACCAATCCACTATGCATTCTTACATATCTTCATGTGCTTAAATTGGTTCATCTTGCAAGGTTAAGACTTAATCGACAGAGGAGTTTTTGCTGAACGTTTGAACTAATAATTGAATGAATTCGAGAGACTCACCTAGCATTAGAAGTGAATTACCTAGAGTTAGATTCCAAACAATTATCTTGCACTTATCCTATCAATCCCTATTTTCTACCACTGATAACTTCCTTGCTTACTTTGGTTGCAACAGTCATTACTCAATAGCTTTAGATACTTAGTTAAATTTAGTTAGAAAACATATAAATCTCAATTGTTGATTCTCATGAATAACAATCAAGCTAGAAACTACGAAAATATTGTTTAACTTCAATCCCTATGGATACGATATTATATCATACTATCTTTGACTAGCGAGACACAATTTAAGTGTATGTTTCGAGCTCGTAAAATTTTGGCGCCATTGCCGAGGATTGACAATCAATAGTGTTTGAAATAGTTTATAGTGCTAATTCAGGAATTTTTCTTTTTATTTTTTTTATTTTTCCTTTTTACGTTTGGTGTTCTTTAATTGTACGCAAATTACAGGTTCAGAGTGGTGCATTACTAGAACTTCTGCAAAGGAAGTACTACCATATGAACACGAGATAGAAAAATAACTACGACAGATGAGGATGGAAAGAAATCTCGTCGAGACATCAGAAAAGGTTGGGCAGTCCTCAACTAAAGAACTTATGGCTGGAAATGGTGAAGATAATGTATATTTGGCTACGAGAGAACCAGCCAAACGAAGAGAACAAGTTTCACGGGATGCTGAGGAAGCAGCTATTATAGATGCACACCACAGCTATGAAGAAGAGAGGGGTCTCAGACTTAATCAACATCAACCCTTGCCTGGGAGACCACTTGGAGATTATGCTAGACCGATCTACAATTAAGGATTATCCAGTGTTCGACCACCTTCAATTGTAGCTAGTAATTTCGAATTGAAGCAACGGTTGCACCAAACCCTTCCAAACTGATGTGTCTTCAGCGGGAATATGAACGAAGATCCAAACAACCATCTAATGGACTTCGGGGAGATTATGAACACCTTTCAATACAATGGTGTGCCACAAGATGCACTTTACTTAAGGGCATTCCCCTTCACACTCAAAGATGACGCAAAGCAGTGGCTTCGAAGCTTACCTAATGAATCGATTCGAACTGGGATGGGATGACCAGGAAATTTCTTGATAAATATTTCTCATCAGCTAAGACAGGAAAGTTTAGAGAGAAATCCATAACTTCTGCCAGAAGGATACTGAGACCGTGTTTGAAGCTTGGGAAAGGTTTAAGGAAATAGTCAGAAAGTGTCAACATAGCGGAATTGAACTATCGATGCAACCCCAGGACCTTTTAGAGGGATTGACACCGGCCTCATGTAGAACATAGAGCAATTTAGTTGGAGGCCCTTTGATGAAGAAGACTCCAGAGGAGATAGTCACAATTCTTGATGAGTTGTCTGAAGATGCAAATCAGTGGCCTTCTAAGAGTGCTAAAAAAGAAGATCGACAGGTGTTCACCATGTTGATGCTAACACATCTATGCATGTACAGTTTGATGCTATGGCTAAAGAAATGCGGAAGCTGAACTTAGCTATAATACAATGTGAGCCTCATACAGCTTGTAATATATGCAGAAGAGGACATCCTACGCATGAGTGTCAAGCCTCGACTGAGGAAGTGAATGTTGTGGGAAATTATAATGCAATGGGTCAGAGGCACCCCGGTTTTTCATGGAGTTCACCTATAGGTAGTGCAAATGCGTGGCAACAAAATAACTCTAGACCTCAGGGACAAGGAGATCCAATCTTCCAAAATCAGCAGAGACAGCAGTTTCAGCCTCATCAGTCCAATCAGCCTGGTCTAGAAGATCTAATGAAGACCTTCATTGTCAGGACAGATGAGAGGTTGGACACTCATGGGGCAACTATCAAAGAATTGGGCACTGGTTTTTGAAACTTGGAGAGACAAGTGGGAAGATTGAAACAATATTATCTATGAGAGTCCCAGGTACTCTACCAGCTGATACTGAGAGAAATCCCAAAGAAACAGTAAATGCTGTGACCTTGAGAAGCAGACGAGTGTTGAAAGATACCACTCAAATCCAAAAATAGGTGGTACTTGAAAAAGAAAATAGGGAGCATCTGAAGAATGATATTGATAAAAAGAAGAAAGGCAAGAAAGGAGCTGACAAAAAGAAGAAGGAGGAAACTTTGAGAAGGGATGAATCTAATGAGGGCGAGCATATGTCTGTTCTACCTTTTCCTCAAAAGCTATATAAAGAAAAGCTAGACAAGCAATTTGAGAGATTTCTCGATATGGTGTCACGACCCAAATCCCAAACCCGGTCGTGATGGCGCCTCTCGTGAAGACAAGGCCAGCCAATTCGAACCATAACTCATTTTGAGCAGTTAATTTAACAAGAGAACAACACAACACAGTTTAATAGCAGTCATTTGCGGAAAAACATAGTGAACCATCCCAACAACAGCCCAAACCGGGGTGTCACAAAGTCATGAGCAATGAAAATCCTAATAATAAGATTACTATTACAATATCGTTGGCACAATTATTTGAAGATAGTGAAAACAACAAGATAAAAGAGATATGGGGCTGCGAACGCCAACAGCTACCTCGTAGTCTCTGAATCACAGCTTTGACAGTCGTTGTCAATGCCTCGGAGCAGAATCAATAACGCCTGAATCTGCACACATGCTACAGGGAGTAATGTGAGTACTTCCAACTCAGTGAGTAATGCATATAAATAATGACTGAAAGTAAGGAAACACGTAAAGCACAAGGCAATGCGTAATGAAGCAGTAAAACCATTATTTGAAAATAGTAAATCAGTAAGAAATCATTTAAAAATCTTCCCAGCTCTGGTTACCAGTTGCCATTGTAACCAACTGTAACATCCCTAGGCTCAGTATCATTTAAAACAGTAAAATCTCCCCAGCTCTGGTTACCAGTTGTCATTGTTACCAACTGTAACTTACAGTTATTATTGTTACCAACTGTAATATCCCTGGGCTCAGTATCAATCTCACAGCTCTGGTTACCAGTTGTCATTGTTACCAACTGTAATATCTCTGGTTACCAGTTGTCATTGTTACCAACTATAACCTACAGTTGTCATTGTTACCAACTGTAATATCTCTGGGTACCCTGCGCTCACTAGGGGTGTACAGACTCCGAGAGGGGCCCCTTACGGCCCAAGCGCAATATCATATCTCGTGTCGGCGTGCCACCCGATCCATTTATATCATATCCGTGGCGGCGTGCCACCCGATCCATTTATATCATATTCCGTGGCGGCATGCTACCCGATCCATTCATATCAAATCCCGTGGCGGTGTGCCACCCAATCCATTTATATCATATCCGTGGCGGCGTGCCACCCGATCCATTTATATCATTTAAAATGTCATTTAAATCTCAAAACTGAGTAAAAATGGTTGTTATGTAAAGACAGTGGAAAACAACATGAATGAGTTCAAGTAAAGAATCAAACAGTGATAACTACCCCTGAAGGGTTCAAATAACCGGCACGAAGCTAAAATATGGCAATCAGCCCTATTCATGATGATATCAAATCAGTTTCAATCAAATATATAGTAAAAATCATCAATCGGGACGGGCCAAGTCACAATCCCAGTGGTAGACGACCCCACGCTCATCATCGAGCGCGTGCCTCACCTCAATATAGCACTACAATGTGCAATCCGGGGTTTCAAACCCTCATAACATCATTTACAATCACTACTCACCTCGAACCGGCTAAATCTCTAGCCCACGACGCCTTTACCCTTCGAATTGGCCTCCACGTGCGTCAAATCTATCCAAATTCAGAACAATTACGTCACAATATGTTGAGGGAACAAAGGCCACGCGAAAACAATCAATAAATACTAAGAAATCCCAAAATTATCATAACCCCGAGCCCCAGGCCCACTTCTAGAAGTTCAAAAATTTTCACATCAACGGGTTCCTTATCTCCTAACGAGTTCACCCATACAAAAATTATCAAATTCCGACATCGGATTGGCTTTCAAATCTTAAATTTTCGTTCTTGGAAGATTTGGTTAAAAAATCTAATTTTTCTTCCATAGATTCATGGATTCATCATGTAAATGAGTATGGAATCATGATCTATGAAGGATTTATGATAAAGAACTCTTACCTCCTTCAAATTTGTGGAAACCCCTCTAAAAATCGTCCAAACCGAGCTGCCCCAACTCTATTTTTGTCAAAATGGCCAAAAAACCCCCGTTTTTATAGTGTTTTCTGCCTCGGGCGCCAGGCGCTGCCTATGGCGCTGGTTCCAGTAGCCACAGAATTCCTGGCACAGAAATAGGCATAACATTCTCATACGATGTCCGAATTGGACGATTCTTTTAGCTATGACTCCGAAATTTCGATATGGATCTAATGCTTCAATTAAAACTGAATTTGGAGTCCATTTTCATAATATGATACCACTTATTCTTGAAGAGACGACATCGACGCATTCTTGAAATGCCCAAGTTAAACTCCATCAACCATCCAAAAATCCATTCGAGGCCCTTGTGACTTCAACCAAATATATCAACAAATCTTAAAACATCATATGGACTTAGTCGAGGCCTCAAATCACATCAACAATGCTAAATACATGAATCATACCCCAATTCAAGCCTAATGAAACTAACAAATTCC
Source organism: Nicotiana obtusifolia (assembly GCA_002018475.1). Taxonomy (NCBI): domain Eukaryota; kingdom Viridiplantae; phylum Streptophyta; class Magnoliopsida; order Solanales; family Solanaceae; genus Nicotiana; species Nicotiana obtusifolia. The sequence goes on along the minus strand of MCJB01041157.1, from coordinate 3,886 downwards.
AACTTCTACATTCGATGCCGAAACCTATCAAATCGAGTGCAATTGACCTCAAATTTTGCACACAAGTCATAAATGAAATAATGGACCTATGAAGATTTTCAAAACTGGATTCCGACCCCGATATCAAAAAGTCAACTCCTCGGTCAAACTTTCTAAAAATCTTCTATTTTCCAACATTCGCCAAAATGCGTTATCTCGTACTCATTGGACTCCCTAATACCCATGTTGTGCAACACATCGTGGAAACTGTCCAAATAATCTCGTGGGTTCTCAGAGGGTGTACCACCAAAATGAATAGGAAAGAACTCAGTGAACTTATCCAACCTCTTCAGCCCCTCAAATGACATTGCGGGCCTCTCTCCGAACTTTGTAGCAATAGCGACTGAACTACTCCAACTGCTAGAACCGCCGGAGTCTGATTGATGGGAGTTATTTGCTCCAGAGGGTGAGTGGTGAGAGTGTGTGCTCCTCCCGCAGCCTCAGAGACAACTGGTGCCATAGGAAATAATCCGGCTTGGCCCCACTCTCCATAAGGCCAACCATGTGGACTAGAGCGTCCTAAAGTATGGGTCTGGCTAGGAACCCTTCTGGGACCTGAGCTGGTCCAACTGGTGCAGTCTGAATAAGGATCTCCTCCTACTGCAATAGGTGATGCTACACGTGCTCTAGGCTGAGCTCTGCCTCTGCCTCTGCCTCTGCCTCGGCCGCAGCCCCTACCCCTAGTAGTGGCTGTAACACGAGGCTTCAGCTCCTGGACGACTGTGGATGTTGTGCGTGTTCTCACCATCTACAAGAGAAGAAGAATAGAATGGTTCAAACTTCGATGATAAAATAAAGTCGCATTATAGAGAATGAAAGAAGTGAGATTTCCTAAAGCTCCGTATCCTCTAGAAGATAAGTGCAGATGTCTCCATACCGATCTTTTAGACTCTACTCAGCTTGCTCATGACTCGTGAGACCTAGTCAACCTAGTGCTTTGATGCCAACTTGTCACAACCCGAAATCCCAATCGTGGGTTCGAAATGGCGCCTAACATCCACTTGCCAGGCAAGCCAATGTTAGCGAATTAATTATCCTTTTTTAGAATTTAAAACAGCACAACAATAACAATTAACGATTAGCACAACTGAATTACATAAGATAAATCTCTATTATACTATCATCTAGACTAATACGAGATATCCGACGTCACTAGTACATGAGCAACTAGAGTTCTACAAATCAAGTCTGAACGAAATATATTTGTTTGAGATAAAAGCAAACAGTAACGATAAAATTGAAGGGGATTTCAGGGACTGCAGATATCAGTAGCTCTACCTCAAGAATCTTGTTGTAAGTCAATCCGGGCAAGAACTCCTTTACACGCCGCTGGACCAACACCGGTCTTTGCACAAGAAATGCAGAAGTCTAGCATGAGTACAACCGACCCCATGTACTCTGTATCTGCCAAGCCTAACCTCGATGAAGTAGTGGCGAAGCTATAATAAGACACTCGAAATGAACCTAGACGAATAATAATAATATAAAATAATAATACAAAAAAAGCAGTAAACTCATATAAACGGGCCCGAAAGTCAACTACCAGAGGCCCCTGAATATCATGTTCTTAAATCTCATATCAATGTACCGGAATCAATTCTACAATATCTAATGGTTACAATACATCATACTCTATTGTAGCGCCCAACCTGATCTATTGTTTTTTTTTTTTTTGGCAAATATGTAGATTATTATTAATAGATATTAGGATTTACAAAGACGGAGGGGGACATGAACCTTACCTCCCCAAAAAAGTACTAGTACCTTGTCTTATAGGTACGTGAGTGATGTAAGGTGCTAAAGAGGTCCCTCCTTTGATGTGCAAAAAATTCAAAGAGTGTCAAACCTAGGTTGATGTAATGACTATCCATCTTATATTGATGGATAGGCCTCTGTACAAAAACATATTGAGATATTTCTAGGTTCCTACCTTGATGTGCAAAAAATTTACATTGTGTCTGAACTATCTGGATGTAGTGGATATCCCTTGCAAGGTGATGGAGATTCATCTGTGCATCTTCAGAGAGATATACTTCTATGTCGATGTGATTCAATGTATGCTGGTTAGTATCTGCGTGTTTATGGTCAATGCTGGTGTTGAGCTGCTGTTTGCTGATTGCATTGTTCCTGCTGTTGCTGCTAATTATCTTGTGTATGTTGAGCTACTGCTTGCTGTTGGCGCTGGAGTTGTTGTTTTCCTGATGTACTAAAGCTTGTTTTTTTGAAAGCTGAACTGCTTCTTGCTGAAAGTGTTTCCTGTTGGTGTTGCACTGAAAGTTGTTGCTGAGATGCTGCTCGCTGCATGTTAAGTTCCTGCTGGTGCTTCTGTTTTCCTTCAAACTGTTGAGCTGCTGCTTACTGCTTTGTGACAGTTGTTACTATTGATCTATTGTTA
>MCJB01041146.1:55969-85532 GCA_002018475.1 Nicotiana obtusifolia | reverse complement strand
AACTATCAAGACAACAAGTAGGAACTAGTCTACTTACCTTCTTGATGAAGTCACGGAGTACCTATACTATACGAACAACCCTCAAGACAACAATGGTCTTGCAAACTGTTCGATCAAACAAAGGAACAAGTTCAATTTTGAATCACACCAAAATTGGACAAGTTAATTCACACGATTTTGGGAGCAATGTGCTGCCGTTTTTTGATTGATAATAATGTCAAAAAGATATCAAAATAATGAAGTGTTTAGGCTTATATAGAATGAGCCTTTACCTAAATCAACTAGGAAAAGAATAACTAGTTAACCTAAATCAACTAGGAAACAACTAATTAACAAAAAAGGCCACAATTTGGCTAATTTAAAGAATAGTCACGCAGAACCAAACAAATAAGAATTAATGTCTTCAATAACTACATAATAATACAACATAAACACAAATGTACATCTTCAACACAAGATTCGTCCATAGCAAGATTTATGGACGCTTGGATCTTCTCCAAGGCTAACCAACGCCTTTTCTTGTCTTGTTCATAGATGGCATTGATAACACTTGATCAAATTTATTTGCATCAGCTTATAACAACAGCTACCAATCAAGTATTCAGATGGCTCCATATGAGGCTCTGTATAGGAGACGGTGTAGATCTCCGGTTGGTTGGTTTGAGCCCGGCGAGGCTAGGCTATTAGGGACTGACTTGGTTCAGGATGCTTTAGAGAAGGTGGAAATAATCCAGGAGAGGCTCCGTACGGCACAGTCGAGGCAAAAGAGTTATGCCGACCGGAAGGTTCGAGATGTGTCCTACATGGTTGTCAAGAAGGTCTTGCTGAAGGTTTCGCCCATGAAAGGTGTTATGAGATTTGGGAAGAAGGGGAAATTGAGTCCTCGGTTCATTAGGCCGTTTGAGGTGCTTCGAAGAGTCGGGGAGGTGGCTTATGAACTTGCCTTGCCACCCAGTTTGTCGAGTGTACACCCAGTATTTCATGTTTCAATGCTCTGGAAGTATATTTGAGACCCGTCTCATATTTTGGACTTCAGCACGATTCAGTTGGATGATAACTTGACCTATGAGGTGGAACCAGTGGCGATTCTGGATCGTCAGGTTCGGAAGTTGAGGTCCAAGGAGATAGCTTCGGTAAAAGTTCAGTGGAGAGGTCGGTCCGTGGAAGAGGCTACCTGGGAAACCGAGCATGGGATGAGGAGCAGATATCTTCACCTATTTGAAACTTCAGGTATGCTTCTTGACTCGTTCGAGGACGAACGTTTGTTTAAGAGGGGGAGAATGTGACGACCCGGTCAGTTGTCTCGTGGGTTACCACTCCGTTTTCCCTATTTTCTGCTTTATTATGCTTCGTTATCCGTGCTTTAGGTAATCAAGTTGAGTAGTCTGCATTTGGGGTGAGTTTAGCAAGAAGAGAGACACTTAGTCTCTTTCAAGGAGGTCAAAATTGGAAAGGTCAACCGGATATTGACTTATGAGTTAGGGGGGGCTCAGATGTGAGTTCCGATGGTTCGGTTAGTTTCGGGAGATGATCTATGACTCAGGAGTGTGGTTGGAATTTGTTTTGGAGGTCCGGTGTAGAATTAGGCTTAAATTGGTGAAGTTAGAATTTTGGCGATTTCCGGTTGATAGGCGAGATTTTGATCCGAGGATCGGGATGGAATTCCGAAAGTTGCTTCAAGATGTGAATTAGGACGTGTGTGTGAAATTTCAGGTCATTCGGGCGTGGTTCGGTTGGGTTTAGATCAAAAGAGCGATTTAGAAGATTTTTGAAAATCCTTAGGCTTGAATCCGATGTGAACTTGATGTTGTGATGTTGATTTGAGTGTACCGAAGGTTGGAACAAGTTTGAATAATGATATGGGATATGTTGGCGTGTTTGGTTGAGGTTCCAGAGGCCTCGGGTGAGTTTTGGGTGATTAAACGGATTAAACCACTGTTGGAAAAGCCAAAGTTGCAGAAAAACCAGGTGAGAATGCGGACCGCATAACTCAAATGCGGACCGCATATCTCACAGTGAAGTCGCAAAAACAAGCAGAAATCTAGGCAAGATTCGCGACCAAACTGCGGCCAGAATGCGAACCGCAAACCTGAAATGCGAACCGCATATTTGACAGTGGAGATCGCATATTGATTTGATTGGGGCTTCGTGCCGGTTATGTGAACCCTTCAGGGGTAATTTATCACTGTCTTCTAACTGATTTGATTCGTTTCTTAAACTCAGTTTTGAAATTTAAATGACCTTTCAAATGATGTAAAATAGGATCGGGTGGCATGCCGCCACGGAATGTGATAAATTGGATCGGGTGGCACGCCGTCACGAAATATGATAAATTGGATCGGGTGACACACCGTCTCGAGATATTGCGCTACTGCACCCCCCACAGTAAGCGCCGGGTACCCATGGGATCGGGTAACACGCCGTCACGAGATATGACTTGGCCAGTCATGATATTTTCTTTTACTTTATGTTATTGACTTGATTATTTACATGTTTACTGTTTCATTATAGATTTCTGTATGCCTCATGTGTTTCCTTACTCTCAGATGTTATTTATAATTATTACTCACTGAGTTGGAAGTACTCACATTACTCCCTGCACCATGTGTGCAGATCCAGGCGTTATCGGTTCCGCTCTGAGACATTGACTACTACTGTCAGGGCGGTGATTCAGAGATTACGAGGTAGCTGTTGGCGTCCGCAGCCCCGTATCTCTTTTACCTTGTTGTTTCCACTATTTTTAAACAGTTGTGCCAAAGATATTGTAACAGTAATATTATTATTAGGATTTTCATTAGCTGCTCATGACTTTGTGATACCCCGATTTGAGGGCTGTAGTCGAGATGGTTCGCTATTTTTCGCTAATTTCTGCTTTAAACCATACTTATATCATTTTCGTGTTGCTAACTGTTTAAATCGAGGTTTAGTTTGGATGGCTAGCCTTGTCTTCGTGAGAGGCGCCATCACGACCAGGTTGGGATTTTGGGTCGTGATATTTGCACCTCTTATATGCCCGATCTAATAGAGCCTCAAACTACGCACCACATCGTCAAGAACTGTCTCTCTACTAGTGCCCTTACCTTCTGATATATTAGCTCTCTGGCTAGGTCTAGTCTTTCTAATTGCATGCATCTCCTATATCGTTAGGAAACATAAGTTCTGAACTCAAAATCCTATTTCTAAGTTCTATAGCACAATTTCGATTTGAAAAAAAGGGTAACAGACTCCTAAATGCCTTGTAGCATCCTATTTATATAATGTGGTGCACAACACATCTATAAACAAGACTGTTAGAAACGGTTTGTAGACTCCCTAGGACAGACCTGCTCTGATACCAAGTTTGTCACCCCCCAAAACAAGAAAGGCGTGGCCAACACCCGGCACCATACTTGACCCCGAGTGTAACTCTGTAACTATAACTTTGGAGGTAACCTTCAACTTAAGCCGACAACATAACTGCAATTACAAAATACCAACCAAGGCTGATGAGGCTATATGCTGAATAATCTAAAAATAACATCCATCTCATCTGAAGGGTAAACATACCCAAAAGCTCATATACATAACTGTGCAGGCCGAGGAGGCCGCCATAAACATTTACAACAAAATACCAAAATGAGCATATACAAGGGTCGGCAAAGTCGCTATACTGACATACAGGACTTGTCCACAAGCCTTTTGACATAACAAAACTATACTATGGTTATCTACCCATCAATACAGTATATACAAAAAAAGCACTCTAAATTATAGACCTGGTAACTCCGGATGAATGGAGCTTATCGATGTTGATGTCTGGCTCTGTCTACTTAGAAGGTCTATCTGGCTGCCCATTAGAACCTGGAGGCATAAAATGCAGTGCCCCGGCAAAGTGATGTTAGTATAAAATAATGTACTTAGTATGTAAGGCAATAGAATAAATGAAAGCTGAAACTGAACTGAACTACACAGAAATCTGAAAGCCAAAGAATGCTCTAGGACATACTTACCTATTCCGATTCAACACAATGCAATATAGTGATATCATAGCTAGCCGGCCACATATAGGGCTCGCTGTATCTCTCACTGACCAAGTAGACAAGCAATAATATCTCTCACTGACCAAGTGGCCATGCAAATATAAACTCTCACTGGCCAAAAGGTCAGGCAATAGTATCTCTCACTGAACAAGTCGCTAAGCAAATATAAACTCTCATAGACCATAAGGCTAGGCAATAATATCTCTCACTAACCAAGTGGCCAAGCAATAGTAAACTCTCACTGACCAAGTGGCCAGGCTACAGAAGATATATGTATACGTTGTTGTATCTCATGTATATATTAGAATGTATGGAGGTACATATATGTAACTCTCTATATTTGTTCAACATCATGGTATAACATAAAGCGGATGGGAATCTCTCTCAATAAGATATGATGAAAGTATACGGAAAGATATGACACCTATTAAGATACAAGCTCAACAATATGCGTTTCTCGTATAAGATTCATCCAACTCGTCCTTATGATAGGATTCATGCAATGAAAGAAAATGGAATGTCAGTATATACCTTATCAGAACTGTCCAATGACCATGTTGAACTCATCTCGTCGCACCTTAATCTACAACAACAATAATAATGCTATTGTTAAGCTACAAAAGATACAACTATTGGAAAACGAATGACAGACTTATTTTATTAAGACGGGTAGAATCTCCCCAGTTTTCCTTACTTTCCTAAGTCCATAAAAACCAAATGAACACATACAACATTCAACTATATAATTTCAGCACCACAACACACCCAACAACTCAACAATTCAAATTAATCTACACAACAACAAGTGCACAAACCTCACACAAACTTCACCAACAAAACTACTATTTAACACGGCGAGCGGCAAGCGGATTTGAACCAACTTAAACTCTTTTACCCTTCTTAAGCCTTTACTTGAATACAACAACATTTTTAGCATAACAATAAGTTTATTTAATGGTTTTACAACCTTATATCCATCTTCACAACAACACTAAACAGCCCCAACAAGAGGTAACAACAACATGAACAACTTCCAAACATTATTTGGCCATACTTCTTCTAGCTTATATTCTCATACATACAACCAACACATATAAAATAATAATAACAATAATAATAATAATAATAATAATAATAATAATAACATCATAGCCAAGTTATTTCTCATAATTTTCAGCCACAAGAAGCCGTATATACCACTTCAAAATAGTCCAACATGAGACAACAACACCTTACACTAATTCAAGTATTATGTTGTAGTTTTTTATCCAAACAACTTAAACAACACATATATAATATTAAGAACAAGAAAGAGGATATTATACATACCTCAACCAGTATAAAAACCCTGGACTCCAACCTTTACTTAACTTTCAACAGCCCCTAATCACACCATGTCATTCTTCACTTAAGCTAACTTTTGATGTTGGATTTGGATATAAACACTTAGTTTTCACCTTGAAGCCTTAGGGAAATGTTGAGAGGTCTTAGAAGAGTGAGAGAATTTGGTCGAAAAATGTCCAGAAATGAACCTTCCAACTACTTTAATACATTCAAAGGTCGGCCACCATCCAAGTGGGTCCAGAAAGGGGCTGCCTACGCAGTCTCGCAAAAATGCGAATATCCCTCTACTCCGATATTGTGTCAATGAACGGCTTAATGTGTTGGAAACTAGAATCGTAGATCTTCAATTTGATAGGTGGATGAATCAGTAGCTCAGAGCATATTGAGAGAAAATTTTGTGACAGTAGACCCAAATTTCAATAAAATTATGAACGTAACTTGTGAGAACTCTTGCCGGCTTTTGTTTTGCAACTTATTTGAATTTAAAACTTAACATATGTATATTATATGATTCAATTACCATAAAACATGACCTCCTCAAAATACTAAGTACTCCTAGTTTTACCCCAAAAATACGGGCTATAATATCTTTGATTCGTTTAGCCTCCAACCCTCACAATACTTCTTTAACACTTGTTTTAACCCATCATTATATTTGTAAAGGTCCTTAAACTCTCGGCTCATGTTGATGCACTTAAGACACATTCTAACATGAATGTACGAGGTGTAACATGCATATATAGAAGATATGCATAAATGAGCAAGCCAAGTTACACAAGTTGACATATAGAGAAGATATGTACTGTAAATCAATTCTTCAACCAAAGCAGCATATAGAGAAGATATGCATGGATTATCAAATAACCGTCAATAGTCGCATATAGAGAAGATATGCATGAAATATCAAATAACCCTTCAATAGTGGCACATGGAGAAGATATGCATGAATAAATGATTCAAGTTACACTGATAACATATAAAGAATATATGTACCGTGAATCATTTCATCAAGTAGAGCAGCATATAGATAAGATATGCATAAAAGGCACGTACACATTTCGGAGCTAGCATATAGGGAAGATATGCGGTAAAATCACATATACAACCAAGGAGTTTACATATAGAGAAGATATGCAAAGTCCCACCACTGATCAGTTTTCCCATAATCCGTGTGTACATAATCAAGAGAGAAACATGAGAGGACAACCATAGGATCTTTGATCCTTATCCACATGCTGCACAGACAACTTACGTACCATAATCATAACAACCGCATGGACAACTCACTAACTATAACAACTCATCCCGCATGGACCACTCATGAGTTTTAATCGAGTACATCACACATACAGCATATACAAGAACACATGCATACGAACAAGGGATATTATATACTCATTGGCTGATAAAATAGCAAGCTAAGGTGCATGCATGTGCGGAATGTACAACTGCAACTTAGGTTAGGCTAGTACCAAGACAATAGCGAGTATCATGTTTCAACAGTAAATCAAGACCTACACATGATCATGATTCGAGGAGTTTATGTAGTCATACAAACATATAAAGCATGATAGCAGGAAGCACAATATCCAAAACAAGGCATGATACAGCCTAAGGAGTACTCTAGTCATCAATCATAAAAAACACCCGCATATACACTCGTCACCTTTCATATATGTCACTTTTCACACATTCCAATTAGACAAATAAGGTCATATCCTAAGAGTTATTCTCTCACAACACGATTCGGCAAGATACTTACCTTATCCAGCTAGTCTGCAATCTCAAATCGCGTCAAAACCTCGCTCTAGCCCTCCAATCATTCAAATCCAAGCCAATTATCAACCAAGGAAGTCAAACAATGATAGAGGAAGCAATCTTAGTTAATAAGGCTTAGATCTTTGAAGAATTCCCAAAGCGTCAACAAAAGACAACTCGGACCCGTGTGCCCAAATCAAAAATCAATACCAAATCTCGATGACTTACAACTTGCCGAGTCCAAATATGTAGTTAGTTTCCAAAATCGAGTCCAAATCATTACTCAAATTCTCAAAATACACTCTCCCATAGAGTAGGAATAAAACCCCAAAATTCCTTGAAAAATTCCATGCTCTTAGTGTATAAATCCATGGGGAAACAAGACATATACAATCATATCCAAGTAAAAATTACTTACCCTCAGTGTAGTAGTGAAAATATCCTTCAATATCGCCTCTTACCAAGCTCAATAACTCAAAATAATGAAAAATGAGCAAACCTCGAAATATAACATGTTTTCAGGAAATCTCGCACCTGCGCTCACTAAGCCGCAAATGCGACGTTGCTTTTGCAACTCCACCTGCACTTCTGCGCAATCCCAGATCAAAACCCATATCTGCATCTACGATCAAAATTATGGAGATGTGGCGCCACAGATGAGACATAAGACATTGCAGGCGCGACCAATCCTTTGCCTGACAAGAGGACCCAGGTGCGCTCAACCTATCGTAGGATCACCTTTGCACCTGCGCTCCTAGTTCGGCAAACGGGATAAGTCCCAAGCCCAGCCATCTTCAGAGATGCAACTACCACCTTGCAAGGGCGGTGTTGCACCTGCAATCAAACCTCCATAGGTGTGATGCACTAGAACCAGAAATGCCAAACACTCCAAAATGGTACAAAATCACACTACAACACATTCGAGCCCCCAAAACCCCGTCTAATTATACCAACAAGTCCGAATACCTTATCCAAGCTTATCCAAGGGCTCAAAACAACATCAAAACCAAGATCAAAGATCATTATCCTTCTCTTAACTTTAAAAAATTCTAACTTCGTCTAATGTGTCCGAACTACACTTAGAAATTTCATATTTCAACCATACTTCACACACAAGTTCCAATCAATTAAATGAACCTATCTATCAAAACTACAATCAGAGCCCGATAACACCAAAGTTGACTTGCGGTTAAACCTGTAAACTCTCCAATTCTTCAAATTGACAACTTTCAAAAAATAGAGCCAAAACCTTCTAGGAACCCTAGAATCTGAATCTGCACATACGCCCAAGTCCAAAATCACCATACGATCCTATTGAAACCATCAAGTCCATTGATTCTGATGTCGTTTACTCCAAATTCGAACATTGGTCAACTCTTCCAACTTTAAGCTTTCAATTGAGAATCACTCTTCAAAATCAGTACCAAACTTCTTGAAAATCAAAACTAACCATGCATATAAGTCATGCTGCATCATATGAAACTACTCCAAGCCTCAAACCATCAAACAGAATGCTAAAGCTTAAAATAACCGATCGGGTCATTACACTCTCCCCCACTTAAATATACTTTTATCCTCGAACGTGCCAAGAGTCATTCCAAATACATCAAATAGATGCACATATTCATCATACACACAAGCGGAGCAATCATTTTCCACCTAAATCCGTATAAACCCATTAACACATTCCCGACTGAAGGTTCTTCTTTCTACATTAATCCATAAGCCTTAGAACCAAATTCCAACATCCGGATTCCCTCTAATATTCAGTTCTCGTATGTATACACTATGTTAATCCTCACAAGTTGCATCAGATCATAAATTTACTCCCAAGATGTAACCAGGGCTACTCTCTTATGCTGTAATGGGTTGTGAGATGACTTGATTATTTACACGCATGTTGTGGTTCTATGTAGGCCTTGTGGCTACATATGAGTGAGATGGCTCTTGGGATGGTGATATGCTTATTGCACCTTAGTCGTTCTTACATTCTTCGTACCGTGTTATGCTATCAATCTCCCCATCATTATGTTTATGCACTTTACAGGCTTGTTGTTGGTACACATTTTTTTGTTGATTTTGAGCATTATGGCTTAATGGGTATTCCATGTATCGGGTTATGTACCGAAACAATATTATATTGGTATACGACTATTTGTGCTTATCTCGAGTGTTTTGATTCTAACTTCTGTGATTGATTAATAGCATTGTGCCTTTGTGGTTTGATCTGTTAAACTTGTTGGACAGTTCTATTATTTGGTTTGGTTTCCTTTATTGGTCATATTTGAGTTGGTTCTTGTTCGGTGCACGGATTATATCGTACATGGTTCTAGGCAGAATTTGGTGTGGCATGTCGGCTGAGCAACTTGTACTGGGTGAGACAAGGCTATTAGACTTGGAATTAGTGCAGTATGATTTGGATGAGGTATTTTTTGAAGAGGAATTTCATTAGTCAGCTTAGAATTTTGGCAATGGTTCTTGTTGAGTGAGAGAAACCCACGACCTATTGTTTTGATTGGTGATTATGAGTTTCTACACATTTTTCTCATCATTTGCGGTGTTGCAAGGGTTTGGAACAAGATTTTATTTAATATGTATGTTACTGGTACTAGGTTTGGTAATGAGTAGCTATCACATGTAGAAGATTTGATTATGGGCATATGAGCTATGGGGCATATCGTGCCCGCGAAATAAATATGTGGCCTCATAATTGACAATGGTATAGCCCTCAATATTGAGCTTCTCCTATTAAGTCTGCGATGGTTCTGCGGCCAGCAGAACCGATCTACGATCGCATAGACCACAAAAACGCCATGTTCTGCAAATTTCCCCACCAACTCCATAAAGCATTGCACAACCCAAAATGTATGTACTGCAGCGAGCCTACCTCGGTACCGTAAAACCTCAAATTCTTTAAAAAAATATTATGGGGCCTTACACTTATCCTACTTGTGATTCAGAATTGATAATAGGATCCTTATATTAGCATATTATTGCATGATAAAGGATGTGAGACATGAGGCATTAGAATTGAAAGGATAATGTTTTGATTAAGTATTTAAAGGAATGTCGTGAGTTATAGACAACATAAGAGATTTCAAATGTTTACGAGAGTGCTAACACTATCTTGTATCACCTTAGAAGGGTGTGTAATGTAGAAGGCGCATCGTGTGCTGCTTTGTAGATTTACTACAGAAATTGCGTGCGCACTTCCATCGTAGAACCAGCATGGGGATTTTCATGATGGAGGTTTTGCAGTCCGTTTTGCGGCTGCAGAAGTGATTTGCGGACCGCAGATCCGATGTAGACTTGACTAGGCCAGCCCACTTTTGGAGGACGATTTTGCTGTCCTTTTCGCAGACTGCAGACCTATTCTGCAGTGCATTCTAATTGCAGATTGGGTTCAGAGGATCCATTTTGTGTATTTTATAATCCGACTCTATTTTGATTAAAAGCCATTGGGTTTGTTTGGATGGCAAAAATCTGATATTTTAGAGAGATGGGAAGGGAGCTAGATAGAGAAGGAGAGGCACCAACATCTCCACACTTCAATTTCTTGTTCAAGCTTGGGAAATTCAAGGGGAAAACTCACAAAGTCTTCTACTAAAGAGGAAAGGTTCTATACGTAAACTCTCAATTGAGAAATTGGGCTTAGTCAAGGTAGTGAGAAGCATGATTTTGAGGATAGGAGTTGGTTATTTGTGCATGCATGTGCAAATGAAGGTGGTGGGGAGGTTGCTGAATTAATATTGATGAGTTATTGATGTGGGGATTGGTTGTGGGATGAAGGATTACCACCAAAGGACCTTGTAGTAGCAATTACACACCTAATGTTCGATGAAATGCTTAAATGAGCTGAACTTATTCGCACCTCCCTAACTATGGCTAGATTTTGTGATGAATCTATATATTGAAATAGCTAGGAGTCTTGAAACTTTGTAGTAATTTAAAGAAAAATCTCGAACGAGGTATGTTGGCTAAACTCTTTCTGTAGAATCAGATTCCATGAATTTCTCATAAACTTCGATCATGGTTTGATCAAGTTCCTATTTCCATCATTATAGTTAACTTCTATGGTTAGCTTTCCCAAGGGCTTATGATTTGATGCGTTTTCCAATTGTCATGTTAATGTCTTTTGGGAAAATATTAGAAATACGATTAATGTACTTAATGCTTGTGACATAAATTCATGCTTCAATTGTAAATTATTATGCTCTCTTTTGGGAAGAAAATTCAATGTGTTCGAGACTCTTATTACTCATGTATTTAAGGTCGTGATTTCAAAATGTTCTTTATGTTGATGACCTATGATTATCCTTGAAAGTGAAAGAATGAGAGTATGGAATAATTGAAATGCGACCACCATGCCAAGAACATTGATTTACATGTATGGCCAAGAGTTCCATTGAAGTGAAAGATATTAAAAAGGCTATGAAATGAATCATAACTATTTTATATAATAAATATTTGTGGGAGTATCGTTGGTCACCGAGGAAGGGTGGGTTGAAATGACCTAAACCCGATACTACACATGCCAGTATAGGAGTGATTGAGGGATAAATTCCCATAGTGATGTGTTGAGAGTATTCCCCTTAATTGGGAGGAGACTAGCAAGCAAAGGACTATGTCGACCCGCACGACATTGTGGTGAGACGGCTTAGCCGGTCGTGCTGTGATCGGACACCATGTCGCACACAGGGTGGATGTGTTGTGTCTCTATGTCCACCCCCACACACTAAAATGAGACAGCTTAGCCGATCGGGCGAAGATCGATCCCCGTGGCATAGGCATGGTGGTGTGTCGGTACAAGAGATCTCTCAACTTAAAACATTACTATTTACTTGAAGATTTACCTTGCTCTTAACTTGGCATTTTATTATTATTTGAGTTTCTTATTGATTCCATGTTTCTCTCCTTTTATATTGTTACCCTATTCCATAAGAGGGTGTTTAGCTTTATATACTAGTACAATTCCACATGTACCAACTTCTCTTTTGCCGGGGACACTGCATTTTTAATGGATGCAGGTGGTTCCACAGCAGCCGACATCGATCATTGATAGTAGTGCACCCTCTCCTCAGTGGACTCCTATCAGGCCTTGTGTCTTTTGATCCTTATACATTGTATTTTGAGGTATAACATGGGCCTTATCACCGACACTATCATACTACTCTTCTTTTTCATTTAGAGGCTTCGTAGATATGATGTGGATTGTATTTTGATTCTGGAAAGACAAACTAGAAATGTTGTAATTGTCGTCTCCACCTTTAAGCTATGAACATGTAATATTTTGGAAATCGTAAATGAAGTTTCTAAAAGTAATGAAATTGGTGATGTACATGTTATTCTCTCGTTTGTCTAACTCATGGTATTCATCCTCACATTATTCATGGGTATGGTTAGGTAGAAGGCATCAAGTAGGCTTGCTCGACTGGATATCTCGGTTGAGCGCCGGTCTTGCTCCCAAGGGTCGAGGCCTGACAATAAGAACTCAATCGGCTAGAGCTGTTTCACTTTTTTCAATTCAGGAAAACATCACAATGCGTAACAAACTCCCCGTACCCGTAGAAGACATCAACCTTAAGTCGTGGTCAAGACCATCATAAACTCTTCAGGACCCAATTGCACATAACCAAGCCATCGAGACTGAATCCTTCTAAACCAACCAAGCTATGTAGACTGCCAAACCCAAAAGTATTGCCATAGAACACATGTCCTATTATTTTATGAAAGGGACCCAATTGCACATAACCAAGCTATGTAGACTGCCAAACCCAAAAGTATTGCCATAGAACACATGTCCCTATCATACAAAAGGGACTGACCATTCCTATTATTTTATGCTGATCCAAACCTCTGGTAAGCTAACCCAACTTCTTCAAATTCCTCTTGACTTGCCTTCAAGATAACACTTCTATTTCCCACTACCCAATAGACCTCAATCAAAACGCATCCCAAGTGATCCTAGCATGAAATTATATCGTCCTACGACCCATAAGTCACTTTATACCCTCTCATGCACCCAAGAGCACCTCAAACCAAAATGCCTTAAAGAGACCTTCTATGAACCCAACAATGTTTCTTTCATCTCTGTAATACTGCAATGTAGAATTAATAATAATGTCAAAATATTGGTAACTAAGGAGATACTCCCATAGCCTTCTGCACCAGATAGCAAAACTAGTATTTCCTCATGAACTTCCTCAAGCGATCTGAACTCTAATCATAGCACATGCATTCCACAAGATAGAAGGAAAACTCTTCATAGAAGCTACATAAGAATCGTACAACCTCAAACCTTCTTGCAGGAGATAACCTACCAGCTTTGCCTCAAACCGATATCTTTGTATGACCCTTCCATGGTCATAACCATTATGTAATTAATTGATTTTCCTGAATCTACACTCATCAACAAGATATAACAGTCCATACCTGTAACGACCTGACCGGTTTTTCTAAGCATTAACATTATGCTCCGCAATTTGAGACCTTGAGTAGCTTCATATGATGCATTATGACTTGCATATATGGTTGGTTTAATGTTCTCAAGGTTCAAGATTTATTTGGTTGAGTGATTCTCAATTTGAAAGCCTTAAGTTAGAAAAGTTGACCAAGGTTTGACTTATGAGTAAACGTCCTTGGAATCGGCATTTAATGGTTTCAATAGGTCTGCATGGTGATTTTGTACTTGGTCAATGTTCGGATTAGAATTTGGATGTTCCTTGAAGGCTTTGGCTCTGTTTGTTGAAAGTTTGCAATTTAAAGAATTGGAGAGTTCATAGGTTTGTCTGGGAGTTGACTTTGGTGTTATTGGACCCCGATTGTGTTTTGAAACATTATAAAGGTTCATTTAGTTGATTAGAACTTGTGTGCAATATTTGGTTGTGATCCGGGATGTCTAAGTGTAATTAGGACGTGTTCGGCGAAGTTAGAATGTTTGAAACGTAAGAGAATTATTTGATCTTCAATTCTTGGCTTTCATCTTATTTGTGGTACTTCGAGCCTTTAGATAAGTTTGAATAATGTATTTTCGCTTGTTGGAATTATTGGATGGGGTCCCGAGGGGCTGGGGTGTATTTTAAATCATTGGTTGAGAGACTAGTTAAGTTAAAAATTTTGAGTTTGAGAATGGTCAATATCGGGTCAAGAAGGCCTATTTTGATGTTTTGAGGGAGCAAGAAGGTTCATGGCGTGTTTTATGATCGAAATACATATATGGTTTGTGATCGGGAGGTTTCAGATGAGTTTCGGGTGCTAAAATTAAGATTTGCAATTGCTAAATTTTCTGGTGCGATGATTTCGAAAATACAGGTTAGGTCCTTAAGTTCGTCCATAAATTTCAGACTTCCTTTTAAACTTCAAAATACCATACCTCTCTCATTTTAATGCCAAATTAGGTGATTCAAAAGTATATCTTGGGTGGAATCTCACAAGGATTATGTTGAGCTTGTCAAAGGTACGTTTCGAGATCAGCTAGCATCTGATTCAGTCTGGGAGAGCTATTGTATTTTTTTACTTAGTTTGAAATTTAGTCACTTTTTCTCACAAAGTTTTGAATCTCGGGAAGAGGTAATTTTTTAGGAGATTTCTATCACTACTTTTTGTTAAGTAATTTCTACTTGGATTTGATTATATATCTTGTTTCCCCGTTGATCTGTACAAAAGAACATGGAAATTCGACTGGAAATTTAGGGTTTTTGTCCACATTTTAAGAAAGTATATTTTGAGGATTTGACCACCAATTTGGACCCGGATTTGGAAACTAACTACATATTTGGACTTGGCAGGTTATGGGTTATCGGGATTTGGTAATGATTTTCAATTTTAGGCACGCGCCTCCGGGTTGGCTTTTGTTGATTTTTCATAATTTCTTAAAAGATCGAAGCTTTATGGATTGGAATCACTTTCTATTTCATTTTTTGACTTCCTTGGTTGATGGGATTTGCATGATTGGAGGGCTAGAGTAAGGTTTTTATGCAATTTAAGATTGAAGGCTAGCCTAGACAAAATAAGTATCTTGTCTAATCTTATTGTGAGGGAATAAACCTTAGGATATGACCTTATTTGTCTACTTGGAGTGTGTAAGAAGTGACTTATATGCAACGTAACGAGCGTTATGCACGTTCTATGTGTGATTCATGATCGAAGTGGTCTTTAGGCTATATCATGCCTTGTTTTGGATATTGTGCTTCTTGATATCTTGCTTTATAAATTTGTGTGACTACGTGAACTTCTCAAATCATACCAGAGATCATGTGTAGGTCTTGATTTCCTGTTCGAACATGATACTCGTTATTGTATTGTCTATTCGCCTAACTTGAGCTGTAGTTTTATATTTCATACATGCATGCACATTAGCATGCTATTTTTTCAGTCCACGAGTATGTGATTTGATATCTATTGTTCAAATACATGTATTCTTGTATATGCTTTCTATGTGATGGACTGGATAGACAGCACGTGAGTTGTTAGTGCGGTTGTTATGATTATAGCATGTGAGATGTCCATGTGGTGGTAATGATTATGGCACGTGAGTTGTTCGTGCAGTATATGAATAAGGATACATCCCCTTAGGATCGTCCTTTTATATTTCTCCTTGAAAACGTACAGGCGGATTATTGGAAACTGATCAGTGGTTGGACGTTGCGTATCTTCTCTATATGCAAGATCCTTTGATGTATGTATGATTTTTACCTATCACGACCTAAAATCCAAACCAACTGGGTTTGATGGCGCCAAACACTGCTGCAAGGCAAGCCAACACATTGTTATGAATAAGAAAAGGAGACCAACGATTAACAAAAATATGATAATATCGAATAAAAGTAACTCAAAAAACATATATAATAAGTTTAAAAACCAACACAGACGATCAACCATCCCAAGATTTGGTTTCAAAGGTGCATGAGCGACTAGAATTTACTAAATACAATGTCTGAAAGGAATGCAATATGTTTGGTAAAATAAACAGTAAAGAAGAAGTGGAAAGATAACTCTAAGGCCAGCGAACGAGTATGCAGCTCTACATTGAGTTGCCTATCTGCTATCCGCTAAGCACCTCTCAAGACTTTGCTAGTACCAATATTCAAATTCTCACAAGAAGCGTAGAAGTCTAGTATGATTATAACCGACCCCATGTGCTCAGTGAGTATTGATCCTAACCAAGACGAGGTAGTGACAAGGCTAGGACAAAACACTTAGCATAAACAAATGAACAGTAATAAGCGACAAAAATGGAAATATTGATAAATTTGATAATAATAGTAATAAAGGCATAAAAATCAACAAAACCCAATATCAAAAGTAAGAACCACCTCTCTTTAAATACTCAATTAACACCCTTTTTCAGCTTCTCAACAACTGGGAAGAACAATATCCGTGAACCTCATAACTACAACTCACAAAGGGGAATAAATCATAAAAAAAAACCATAATACATATCATATATGTTCACGTGCATAACCTGATCCGACACAAAAAATATTGTCCTATCGTCAACCCGATCCCATGGCCATACTATTGTTGCGGAGAGCAGCCCGATCTTTATCATAACATTGTTGCAGAGGCAACCCGATCCAACATACTAATTCACACGGGATCATCCAACAACACATCCAAATATAGCAAAAATCTATAATAACTATCTATGAGAATAAAATAGCACAATTAACTAAGGAAGAGATGGACACGAACAAGAAGTAATAGAAAATCCCAAGTTTAAGACCTCATCTTACTCATGTAACACAATAAGGATCCAAACAAGGTTATTAACATGCAAATGACCAAATAGTTGAAGCATCTAATACTACATAGAAGAACGACGTTATGAAAAGAGTAAGGGCATGTGACAAGTAAGGCAAGTAACAAGTAAAGTCTTGTTAACATGTAAAACCATATAGCAAATAAAACTTGTAGTAAGTGAGAGTATGTAGAAGGTAAAGTCATGAAGCATGTAAGAATAATTTACGAGTAAAAGCATGAAACAAGCAAAGGCGTTTAACAAATAAAAGTATGAAAGAAGTAAATACATGAATAAACTAGTCCTCTCCCGCGTTCTTTAGCCCATCACCATGCATATGCACTTGTCACCTTGAATATACTCGGTCTCCAACACATAGAACATATAACAATTAGACCAATCACACCTAATTCTCTTAAATCAAGGTTAACCACGATACTTATCTCTTGTCGGAACCAAATCAACAATCTAATACAGCTTTGTGTTTAGCACAAGCCTCGAAACAACTCGAATCTAGTCAAATAATATTCAAATAAGGCAAAACAATCTTTAGAAACTACCCTAGTATCAAAAAAGTTCAATCTTTAACATATTTGAAAAAGTCAGCAAAAAGTCAATACGGGCCCACATGGCCGAAATTCATGATTAAGACCAATTCCTATTTACCCATTCTCCCCTGAGTCCAAACATGCAATTTGTATCAAGATTTGACCTGAATCGAGGTCAAAATCCCCAAAATTAGCCCTCATAATTTGTTCCCCTAAATCCCATTTCTACTACATAAAATACTAGATTTAGAGATAACAATCTATGGGTATTCATGGAAATATAATAAAGCTAAAAAAAATCACTAACTAATAAAGTTGGGATGAAAATCTCTTCAAAGTTATCCTAATTCTATGATCTAGGTCTCAAAAATGGTGAAAAATGGCCAAATCCTGATATTCAACCCTTTAAATACCGGGCGTCAGGTGTCCTTCGTGTTCGTGAAGCACCTGTTGCGTTCGCGAAGAACGCTGCTGGCTAACTGGCCATTTGTGAAGGCTTCCTCGCCTTCGCAAAGACATCACCCCCCAAGCCTCCGCATTTGCAATCTTTTGGTCACGTTCGCTATGGAGAAAGTCTCACCAGCCTCTCAACCAGCCCAAGCCTACACGTTCGCGAATGCTAATTCCGCCAAGCCATTGCTTGAACCATCCATCACATTCCAGTAGAGAAACACACCCCTGACCCAATATCCCCTTCATGAATGTGAGACTAGCTCTGCGTTCGCGATGCACAATGCACCAGCAGCACATTAGCTGTTGCAATTGCGCAAAAGTGGTCGTAGACCATCCCGAAACAAACTTGATCCACCGGGGCCCTACTCCAAACTTTCACAGAAGTAGATAAACTTCAAATGAATCCGCTCATAAACTCAAAACACCAAAATAACATCAATAATCAAGAATTACACATCAGAATTCAAAGATTTCAAAGTTCATAACTTCAAATTTTCAACTTTTCACAACAAGTACTGAAACAGCCTCGGGTCACCTTGGTATCCCAACTAAACATGCGTACAAAATCAAATTATCATACGAACCTACTGGAATCGTCAAAGTGCCGATCCGAGGTCATTTACAAACAATGTTGATGTAGTCAAATTTAACCATTGTTAAGTTCAAAAATCAAGCTTTTATTGAAAAATCACATTTAAACTTTCTGAAAATAAAACGAACCAAGAACGCAAGTCATAAATCATCGAATAAAAATATATAGAGTCTGAAATCTCGAAATGGGAAGCTAGAACTCAAAACAATTATCAGATCGTTACATTCTCCACCTCTAAAAGAAACATTCCTCTTCGAACCGAAAATGTACATGGACTGGTAAAGATATGCGCATATCTACTCCTTATATCAGACTCAGACTCCAAAGTAGCCCCCTCTGTCGACTAACCTCTCAAAAGCTCTTTTATATAAGAAATATCCTTAGATCTCAACTTCTAAACCTGTTGATTTGGAATAGCTATGGCTCTTCTTCATAAGTCAAATCCCCATCAAGTTGCACTGTGCTGAAGTCAAATACATCTATCTTATCTTCATGATACTTCCGAAGATAGAAACATGAAATGTTGGATATACTCCTGCTAGGCTGGCAGACAATGCGATCCTATAAGCAACCTCCCCAACTCTCTTAACAATCTCAAATGGGCCAATAAACCTCGAATTCAAATTTCTCTTCTTCCCGCATCTCATCATACCCTTAATATGCAAAAATTTTAAGAGTACCTTCTTACCCTCCATATAGCTACATCATGGACCTTCCTGTTCGCATAAATCTTTTTCCTACTCTACGTTGTCCGAAGTGATCCTGAATTAGCTTCACCTTCTCCAAAGCATCACAAACCAAATTCGTACCTAACATCCTAGCCTTATTAGGCTTAAACCAACCAAGAGGATAACGATACCGCTTACCTTATAAAGCCTCATACAACGGCAACATGAATGTTGGACTAGTAGCTCTATTGTAGGCAAACTCCGGCAATGGTAAAAACTGGTCCCACCAGCCTTCGAAATCAAAAACACATGCTCTCAACATATCCTTAAGATCCGAATAGTCCGGTTGGACTGGCCATCAGTCTACAAATGAAATGCAGTGTTGAGCTCCACCCCGCGTTCCTATCTCATGCTAAATACCTCTCCAAAAGTGTGAAGTGAACTACGTGCCATAGTCTAAAATAATAGCAATAGGAACACCATGCAAGCGAACAATCTCTGTGATATAGATCTGCGGCAACTGTCAGAAGTTTAGGATGTCATCACTGGAATAAAAAGCATGTACCTGGTCAATTGGTCCACAATGACCCAAATAGCGTCATACTTCCTCAAAGTCCATGGTAAGCCCACCACAAAGTCCACAGTAATGGGCTCCCACTTCTGAGTCAAACCACCTCTGATATCACTAACCTCTGAGTCAAACCACCTAACTTCTGATATTCATACGTCACCTACTGGCAATTCAATCATAATGAGACATGCCTTACAATGTCTTTCTTCATCTTTTGCCACCAATAATGTTGTTTCAAGTTACAATACATCTTCGTGACACCTAAATAAATAGAATACTGTGAGCGATGAGCCTCCTCAAGAATCAACTCTCTCAAACCATCAACATTCAAACACAAATCAGACCCTGAAGCTGCATAACACCATTATCTCCAATCACAACATTCTTAGCACCACCCTACTAAACTATGTCTTTCAACACCAACAAGTGAGAATTATCATAGTGGCGGTCCTTGATGTGTTCCAACAAAGATGACTGCACAAAAACATAAGCAAGAACACTACTAGGCTTCGAAATATCCAACCTCACGAATCTATTAGCCAAGTTCCGAACATCCATAGCCAATGGCCTCTCTGTAGCTGGTATAAATGCCAAACTATCAATGCTCTCTTCTTTCCTACTCAAATCGTCATCCACCACATTAGCCTTCCCTGAATGATACAATATAGTGATATCAGAGTCTTTCAACAACTCCAATCGTCTTCGCTGCCTCAAATTCAAATCTTTTTGCTTGAACAAGCTGGAGGCTGCGATGATCAGTGTAGACGATATATGACACGCTATAAAAGTATTGCTTCCAAATATCGAGCGTATGAACAATATATGCCAACTCCAAATCATGTACGGGATAGTTCTTCTCATGGATCTTCAACCGACGAGATTTGTAAGAAATCATCCTACCATCCTGCATCAATATTACACCAAGTCCAATACATTAAGCATTACAATACACAGTATAAGGCCCCGAACATGTGGGAAAAACCATCACAAGAGGTGTAGTCAAAGCACTCTTGAGCTTCTAAAAGTTTCCTCACACTCATTAGACCTTCTGAAAAGAGCACCCTTCTGAGTCAACTAGGTCAATGGGGATGCAATAGATGAAACCCCTTCACCAAGCAGCGATAGTAGCCCGCCAAACCCAAGAAATTCTGCATCTCTGTAGTTGAACTAGGTCTAGGTCAATTCTGAACTTCCTTAATCTTCTTAGGATCAACCTTGATACCATCACAAGATACAAACATGACCCAAGAATGCAACTGAGTCCAACCAGAACTCACACTTCAAAAACTTGGCATAAAGCTGATGATCCTTCAAAGTCTAAATCATAATCCGCAGGTGCTGCTCATGCTCCTCTCTACTAGGAGAGTAAACCAAAATATCATTAATGAAAAAAATCACAAAGGAATCAAAATAAGGATTGAACACTCGGTTCATCAAATCCATGAAAGCTTCTAGGGCATTAGTCAACCCAAATGACATCACCAAGAACTTATAGTGATCATAATGAGTCCTAAAAGATATCTTAGGGACATCCAAATCCCTAATCTTGACCTGATGATAGTCGGACCTTAAATCAATCATGGAAAATACCTTGGTACCTTGAAGCTGGTCAAATAAATCATCAACCAATGTTACTTGTTCTTGATAGTAACCTTGTTCAAATGCCGACAATCAATGCACATTCTCATAGATCTGTACTTCTTCTTCACAAATGACATAGGTGCACCCTGAGGAGAAACCCTCGGTCTAATGAATCCTTTATATAGTAAATCCTACAAGTACTCCTTCAATTCCTTCAACTCAGCCGGAGCCATACATTATGGTAGAATAGAAATAGGCAGGGTGCCCAAAACCAAATCAATGCAAAATTCAATATTCCTATCAGGTGGCATGGTCGGTAAATCTACATGAAACACCTCCAGAACTCTCTCACAACCGACACTGAGTCCATAGAAGGAACCTCTACACCAAAATATCGAATGTGAGCCAAATACGCTAAACATCCCTTCTTAACCATATTATAAGCCTTATAAAATGAAATCACCCTACTCGTGGAATGGCCAAGGGTTCCTCTCCAGTCCAGTCTAGGCAACCTTGGTATTTCTAAGGTTGAAAATCCAAGATAGCGTGATAGAGGGACAACCAATCCATATCGAGAATAACCTCAAAATCCACCATATCCAACAACAAAATATCAACTAATTAAAACCACTAATAGTAACAACACAAGACTTGTACACCCGATTTGCCACTGTAGAATCCCCAAAGGGCGTGGACAAAAAAATAAGACCATCAAGAAATCACAAGGCATACTCAAGTGTGATGCATAATAATATGTAGAAACTGAATCAAACAACGCAAAAGCATCTCTACGATAGACTAAGATAATAACGGTAATAGCTGCATCAGACCACTCCGCCTCAAGCCTACCCGGGAATGCATAACAAAGGGGCTGAGCACCACCAACCTGTCCTCCACCGCTAGGATGACCTCTCAGTGACTGGCCTCCACCTGTAGCTTGATGGTCTCTACCTCTAGCTTACTGACCCCCACCTCTAGTTGTCTGAGTAGGTGGTGTAGGAATTGATGTTGGGACAAAGGCCTTACTATGCTATTGTACACCGCCTCGCAATCTCCGGCAATGCCTCCTCTAATGCCCTGTATCCCCTCACTTAAATCAACCCTTCACAGGATGTAGCTGCTAGGTCTGAGGCTTTCCCTAACGACCCAAATCACCAGTATATAAGCTCCATGTCGGAGGTGCACTGACGGGACCTAGAGATGCACTGAATTATGGCTAGAATGAGAGATAATCATAGGTACCATGGCTTTCCGAAGTACCAAGAGAAACCTTTTGATGACTAAACCGGCCTGATATAATTCCCTCTACCAAAAGAACCCCTGCCCCCAGACGAAGCACCACTAAAACCACCAAAATGACGAGGCCTCTTATCAAAAGTCATCTCTCTCACCTAGCCTCTAATGTGTTCAATCCTCCTAGCAATCTCCACAACCTGAGTGAAAGAAGTCTTAGTCTTGGCCTATCTAGTCATTTGAAGTCTGATACCATAGGTAAGACCCTCTATGAACCTGCGCACCTTCTCCTTCTTAGTAGGGATAAGGATAGTTGCGTGATGAGACAAATCAACACATCTAGTCCCATACTGGGTGTGTCATGCTACCCTGCTAAAGACGCTCAAAACGTGTTGCGCAGCTCATCTATCTAACTGAGTGGAATGAACTTCTCCAAGATACTAAGAAAAGAGGTCATCTTGCTAGCCTCCCTGGCTCATAAACCTGCCACTACCTCTTGGCTAAATCATGCATTGAAAGACAGTGAAGTCAACTCTGTTGGACTCAACTAGTCCCAAGTTATGCAAAATCCCATGGAAACAGTCCAAGAACTCCTGGGCATCCTCTAAAGGTGCATCGCTAAAGTGAAGAGGCAAAAACTTTGTGAACTTATCAAACCTTTTCAGCTGATCAGCTGACATCATAGGCCAAACCTTAGGTTTCATAGCAATAATAGGCTGGACAATCCTAACTAGTAAAACTCCTATGGTCTAATAGCCATGGGTCATCTACTTTGGGGTGTGAGTAATGGGAGTCTGAAATCCTTCCCCCGCTTAAGAAGTGGTGGATTCCATAGGAATACACCAGCCTGAGACATACTCTCCATAAAAGCCATCATTCGGACCAAGGCATCCTGAAGCATTAAGGTTGTAATGACTCGATCAGTTGTTTTGAGCTTTAGTATTTAGTTCGCTGGTTTGAGCTTAATATTATTTAATATTAATTACATGTATAGTCAGTTTGATTTTCAAGTGGTTCGGGATTGATTTGGAAGAATGATTCTTGATTTGGAAGCTTTAAGTTGGAAGAGTTGACCAAGGTTGGACTTTTTGGTAAATGGACTCGGAATTGGGTTTTGATGGTTCTGATAGGTCCGCATGATTATTTTGGAATTGTACGTATATTCAAATATAGTTTTGGAGGTTCCTAGAAGAATTCAACACTATTTGTCAAAAGTTGACAATTTGAAGAACCTAATAGTTCATATGTACGACCAAGTGTTGACTTTGATGTTATTGGGCTCCAGTTGGTGTTCTGAAACAGATAGGTCAATATAATTGAATTGAATTGTTCTACATATTTTGGATGTAATCTGAAGTGTCTAAGTGTAATTCGGACATTCTTTTAAAATAATGAAGATTTAACAACTTAAGAGAATTTATATTCAATTTGAGCCTCGATTGTTTGTTGTGATATTCCCATGGGTGTTTGAGGCTTTGGATATGTTTGGATAATTTATTTGTACTTGTTGATATGATTGGATGGGGTGCCCACGGGATCGGGTTTATTTTGGATCACCGGTTGAGAGACTAGTTATGTCAAAGATTTGGAGTTTGACCATGATCAATATCGGGTCAAGGCGACCTCTTTTTGGTGTTTTGAGTAAACAAGTAGATCATAGCATGTTATATGATTGAAATGCATATATGGTTTGCTCTGGGAGGTTCTGGATGAGTTTTGGGTGCTAAAACGAAGATTTCTTGTGTGGTTATTTTCTAGTACAATAATTCCAAAAATACCGGTTATGTCCCTGAGTTCATCCATAAATTTAATACTTCCTTTAAAACTTTAAAATACCATATCTCCCTCATTTTTAGGCCAAATCGGGTGATTCAAAAGGCTATATTGGGTTTCATCTCGCGAGGATTATGTTGAGCTTGTCAAAAGTGATTTTCAAGGTCATTTATCATCTGATTCGGGATGGGAAAGCTACTGTATTTTTATTTTTTTTACTTATTTCGCGATTTAGTCACTTTTTCTCATAAAGTTTTGGAGCTTGGAAAGAGTCAATGTTTTTGGAAATTTTGATCACTACTTTGTGAGTAAGTAAGTTCTACTAGGATTTGGTTTTATATATAGATTCCCCATGGATTCCTACACCTAAAACATGAATTTTTAAAGTGAAATTTGGCGGTTATATCTACAAGATAAGAAAGTATATTTTGTGGTTTTGAACACCAATATAAATTTGGATTTGGAAACTAATCACATATTTGGACTCGTTAGGTTATGCGTCATTGAAGTTTAGTATTGGTAGATTTCAGGCACACGGACCCGGGTAGACTTTGGTTGACTTTTTGAAAATTGTTCAAAGATCTAAGCTTTGCTGGCATTGGTTAACTTGCTTGGTTGATGTTTGGCTAGATTTGAGCTGGCTAGAGGTAATTTGCAAGGAAATATGATTTTGGAGCTTAAAACTAGCCCAGATGTTGCAAGTTTCTTGCCTAGCTTTGCTTGAGGAAATTATCCTAATAATTGGTATTGTTTGCTGCATGCAAGGGTGATGTATGTATGAGGTTATGAGCATATATGCATGTGCCATGGGTATGCTCAGGGTAGATTTTAGATTACTCTATCCTTATTTGGTTGTGTGCTCTACTTAATTCTATGTATTATTCAATTAATAGACTACGTGAGCACAATAAATCATCCTAGAGCTAATGTTAAGGCTATTGGTGCCTTAGTTTTAACATAATGAGCTAATAGTGAGATTTATTCTATGCTTGCCTCGGACGTAGATATACGTATGTTATGAACACACGCCTGTACTTGTTCTTCTGTAGTGCCTGGATTGAGACTTGTGCACTCGGTGACAGATATCTGATCCTTTGTATGGCTACTTGAACTTGATTTGCTACAATTGATTTAGCCGTAGTCATGTTTTATATGTTGAAAACCCATCCACCTTTTATCATCATCATGTCGTTGTGCACCTTGTTGATAAATTATGGGCTTATATATTTGATGGAAATATAGTTTATTGCTTTATGATAATTATGGCACGTGTGGACACATTGGGCGGATTGATTGGGTGTTGGAAAGAGGTATTTTTCGTATGATTGTGATTATTGTTATCCACATATGGCAAAATAAGGGTGGAACTTATCAGGCTTGCCCATGTGGCGAAATAAGGGTGATGATATGCGCGGAAAAATAAGGGTAGCATTTCTTGATATTCCACGTGCGACGAAATAAGGGCGCATTATTGATGATGCTATGTGATGGTTTGAGGGTGATTTTCTTGATTATGTTTATGTGGTGGTACGAGGGTAACACTCTTGATTATGCATGTGAATTCTTTATGTTTGTCATGCATTTTTACATGATTTTTGGTTGCACCTAACATGCTAATCTATGCCTTTGTTGTATTTGACGATGTGGTTGTCAAGATGGATGCTCTATGTTAGGTTGTTATCTCATGTTTGTGGAGTTGTCGGTAGCATATCGAATTGATGTGATAAGAAAGTTGCCATAGTGCATTGATATATTGGATTCTTGTAAAGTTCTCATGAACACATTATTTGGAAATTAGTATAGAATTTGGCCATTATTATGCACCGACTCCCCATGGTTATGTTTGAGCATTGAGCACACACTATTTGGTGCAAGTCTCTTATTCTATGGGGTGGATACAAGCTGTAATTTCTTGATCTGTGTAATTGGCAAAACCGGTTTGTTATCTTTTTCTCAGTTGTGCACTCTTACTATTTGATGTCCATTATTCACTGACTACTTCCTTGGATTCTTCTCTGTGTTATATATGTTACGCACATGTTATGTAAGTATCTTTTGCACTAAAAAACCTCGTGACTACCGGGGTTAGTCAATATACTTACTAAGTACATAGGACGGTTGTACTCATACTAAACTTTTGCATCTTGTGTGCAGAATCTGAAGTTGAGTAGCCATGGAAGACGAAGCTTTGCATTGGAGACGTACCAGCGTTTTAGATTTAAGCTACCTCTTGTTCAAGGTAGTATAGGAATTCTTTTTTGTTTATGTAAACTTCAAACTTATGTTGTATTATTCTTTTTATCAGCTTCGCAA
The DNA here is from genome assembly GCA_002018475.1 of Nicotiana obtusifolia. Lineage (NCBI taxonomy): Eukaryota > Viridiplantae > Streptophyta > Magnoliopsida > Solanales > Solanaceae > Nicotiana > Nicotiana obtusifolia. The sequence continues at coordinate 58,940 of MCJB01041146.1, read as the reverse complement.
ATCTAAATCATAGTGGCTCATGACTTGTACTACCAGTCCTTGGGATAGTTGTATTGAATTCTTTTTCGGTTTTATTAATAATATTGATGATTTCTCATTATAGTAATGACTTATACTATTTGTCTTATATAGTGGGTTAGGTTAGGTGCCATCACGACTTGGTGGGATTTTTGGTTGTGACAGGGGTAGCAATGAACCCCTCTGCGACCTGAGCCGGTTCTACTAGCTCGACCTGAGCGGGAATCTCACCATCTGGAGCTAGTTAAGGCTTGTAATAGGTGCCGCTGCATGTGCTCTAGGTTGAGCTCTGCCTCTGCCTCTGCCTCTACCCCTGCCCTGGCCCCTACCCCTAGTACTGGCTGCAATCTAGGGCTCTGTCTCCTGCTGGACTGTGGATGAAGTCCATGACCTCGCCATATGTGAGAGAATAAGAGAGTAAAGATTAAAACTTTAGGACATAAAGTTGCACGATACAGAAAGAAAGGAAGTGAAGTTTCCCTAAAAGCCTTATAATCTCTCAAAAATAAGTACAGACATCTTTACACCGATCCTCGAGACTCTATCAAGCTTGCTCATGACTCGTGAGACCGGGGCAACCTAGTGCTCTAATACCAACATGTCACAACCCAAATTTCCAACCAAGGTCGTGATGGCACCTAACACCACTTGCTAGTCAAGGCAACACATAGCAGTAAATAAAGAAAGGAGACTAACAACTAACAGCAATATGATAATATAGAATAATAATAACTCAAAAAAACATACATAATAAGTCTAAAAACAAACATCGACAATCAACCATCCAAAGATTTTGTGTCACAAGTACATGACCAACTAGAATTTGCGAAATACAATGTCTGAAAGGCGTAGTATACTGTCTGGTAAAATAAACATTCAAGAAGAAGTGGAAAGATGACTCGAAGGTCTACGAACAAGTATGTAGCTCTACCTTGAGTCGCCTATCAGATATTCGCTAAGCACCTCTTAGGACTCCGCTGGTACCAATATCCAAATCTGCGGAAGTATACTATAAGTACAACTGACCCCATGCATGTAGTAATTATCGAGTCTAATCTCGACGAGGTAGTGATGAGGCTATGACAAGACACTTACCATAAAGGCCTATACAGTTAATAAGCAACAAAAATGGAAATAGAGATGATAGTGATAATAGCAGTAATAAGGCAGAAATAGCAACAGAACCCAATATCGAAAGTAATAACCACGTCTCTTTAAATACTCAATCAATACCCTTTTTCAGCAGCTACACAACGGGGAAGAACAATATATGTGAACCACATAACTACAACCCATACAGAGGACTAAATTACAGTAACACCAAAATATATATCATATACGTTGTGGCGCATAGCCCAATCCGATGCACGAAAATATTTTTGCCGTGACAACCGATCCCATGGCCATAGTATTGTTGCAGTGAGCAAACCAATCCTTATCATAACATTGTTGCAGCGTTAACCCGACCCAACATACCAATTCATAGAGGATCATCAAACAACACATCCAAATATAGCAAAAATTCATAATAACTATCGAGGAGAATGAAATTGTATAATTCACTAAGGAAGAGATGGACACGAACAAGAAATAATGGCAAATCCCAAGTTTTTTGAGCTAATTCTACTCATGTACCGCAATAGGGATCCAAACAAGGTTATTAACACGCAAACGACCAAATATGCATTGCATCTAATACCGCATAGAAGAACGACATATGAAACGAGTAAAGGAATGTGACAAGGCAAGTAAAAAGAAAATACATGAAGAATGTAATGGCATAAAGCAGGTAAAATTATGTAGCTAGTAAGATCAAGTAGTAGGTAAAGGCATGAATCAAGGAAGAACATTTTATGAGTAAAAGCATGAAATAAGAAAAGGCATTTAACAAATAAAAGCATGAAATAAGTAATGACATGAATAACTAGCCCCACCCACGTGCTTTAGCCCATGACAATGCATATGCACTCATTTTCTTGCAAATACGCGGTCTCCAACACATAGAAGATACAACAATTAGACCAATCACACTTAATTATCAAATCAAGGTTAACCACGATACATACCTCTTTCCAGCTACAAATCAATAATTCAATATAGCTCTGCCTTTAGCACAATCCTCCTAAAAAATCAATTCTATTCAAATAATATTCAAATAAGTCAAAAAAATCTTTAGAAACCACTCTAGTATCAAAAAGGTTTGATCTATAACATATTTGGGAAAGTCAGTAAAAAGTAAAACTGGGCCCACATGGTCGAAATCGAAATTAAGACCAGTTCCCGTTTACCCATTCTCTCTCGAGTCCAAATATATGATTTGTATCAAGATTTGACCTCAAATCAAGGTCCAAATCCCCAAAATTAGCCCTGATATGTTTTTCCCAAAACTCCAATATTTATTCTTTAAAATACTAGATATAGGGATAAAAATATATGGGTGTTCATGGAAGTAAATCAAATCTAGGTACAAATTACTAACCAATCAAGTTAGGATGGAAATCTCTTCAAAAATCCCCTCAATATCGTGATATAGGTCTCAAAAATGGTGAAAAGTGGCTAAATCTTGATTTTCAGCACTTCAAATACCTGGGCGTCAGGAGTTCTTCGCTTTCGCGATGACATTGACGGACTGGCCATGGCATTGGCTTAGACATGCCTCCGCATTCGGGATCTTCTGTCCACGCTTGCGATGAAGAAGTCTTACCAGCCTCCCAACAAGCCCAGACCTATGCATTTGTGTGAGAATAGCTGCATTCACGAAGGTCAATCCCCCCAGGACATCGCATTCGCGAACAATCCATCACGTTCGGGTAGAGCAACACACCTACGTCCCAATTTCACCTTCACGAATGTGAGACTAGCTCAGCTTTTGCGATGCACAACAGACCAATAGCACATCAACTGCTGCAAATTGCGCAAAAGTGGCCAGAAACCACCCCAAAACACACCCTCC
>MCJB01041146.1:28406-49182 GCA_002018475.1 Nicotiana obtusifolia | reverse complement strand
GGGGGGGGGGGGTTATAAGGAAGAAGATAAGAAAGGGGGTTACGGGAGGGATTTAGGATTTTATGATTTATTTATTTTTTATTTGTTTTCTTACTTTACCTTTATTCAGATTTAATATTTTTAAATACAGTAATATGAACGATGCACTTTTTCTGCGTGATTAGCAAGTACTTTTACCACGTCAGCTATGCTACTTCCACATAACATAGTCAAAGGTCAGAGGTTTTCACTTATAATTAATCAATTGAGGTGCTAAAATGGGAAAATCGAAAGTTCATATATCGGCTTTAAAATCCGGTGCAAGTTTAGGTGGCCTAGAGGCCATTTCACCTTCTTTTTAACATGCTTCATTGCGTGTATTATGCATATGCATCATGTACATGTAACTAATGCAATATGATCTCCCTTATGTAGGAATTAAGTTATTGCCTCTTCTTCTAATAGACCTATGGAAGCAGCTCGTGAGGGTTCAGATAACTATTATGTCCATCCTCACTTACAAGAAGGGGTTGGAGAATATTTTTCTGATCTTTATTTTTCTCGTACAAGTGGATATGAAGTGGATAATAATCAGGGTAGAAGAGTTGGACCACATCCTCATATGAGTCATAGTACTCCTATTGTTGACCCTCCTTTTCAGCAAATGGCTGATTTCTTTCGTCACTTGACTGGAACAATGTTCGACCCTAATGAAATGAACTTTCAGAACATGCGAAAAATGGGTGGAGTTGAGTTTGAAGGCACTGTTGATCCTACTGATGTTGAACAATGGCTTGAGCACATAAGAGAGTATTTGAGCAATTAGAGTGTTCGGAAGCTGCTAAATTTAAGTATGCCATCTCGCTTTTACAAATGGTGGGATGCTTACGACAATTCAAACCTGATTATTCAAGAAGGGTTGTATCACATTATCTTGATACTTTAATATTGTATTTTATTTAAGAAATTTTACAAAGTGTATTTTCAAAAACAAATATATTGCACTTGAAACCTTCATCGCATAGGCCTATTTCCGCCACTAAATTTTTATGAATGTCTTTTAGATTAATATCTTCTGAACGTTGTTGTCACGACCCTAATTTCCCTCTGTAGGATGCCGTGATGGTACCTAGTCTCTAAGACTAGGTAAGCCTAACACTTACTGAATTAAAGACCGAATTTAAAAATAATTATTAAACATGAACCATATATTTCTATATAAAGCCAACAATCCCAACATGATATACAACATCCCAAAACCGGTAGTACAAGTCATAGCTCTATTGAGTTCAATAGGAAATTTCTAAGTACACCGTTCCGGAAGAGAAATAAATTGTACAAAATAACTTCAGAAGGTGACTCCGAGGCCTGCGAACGCGATGACATGTATACCTTGAGTCTCCGTAGCAATGTCCGATCAACTAGCTAATGATCAACAAACTCCGAAGTACCTGGATCTGCACAAAAAATGTGTAGAAAGGGTAGCATGAGCACACCACGGCGGTACCCGGTAAGTATCAAAACTAAACTCGGTTGAGTAGTGAAGAGGGACCGTTAAGACACCTACTAGTCATAATAACTTGTACAAGTATGAATATGAAACTAACAAGGAATAATATCAATATAAAGCTATGCATGGTAAAAATAACAGAACAATATTTGCAATAAAAAACTAGAAGCAACAATTAGCAACAAGGCACAACAGGTAATAACGCCGTTGAATAAGCTGAATACAGTTTAAGTCCAGTGAAACTAAGTAAGAAAAACAAGTAACAACTCAATAAGAACAACCGCTTTCACACAAGATCTATTCAAGAATTTTTCCGAGGTACCACACCTCATAATCACAAATCATGGGTCCCAATTGACGAACCATAATCACTTGGCATCTTGTGCCCACATTACCAATCACAATCCCGGACAACTCACGTGCCAATACCATTAATACCCCATATCTGGATGGACAACTCACGTGCTAAGGAAGTGACAATATCTTATATCTGCACGAACAACTCACGTGCCAGCAATAACAATAACTCATAACCGCACAGACAACTCACGTGCCAATAGTACAACTCTCACACATAAGGCAAGTAAACGAGAATACATGTAAATGATCAATAAACATCAGGATACGTCTTCTTAAACTGATATGAGTGATTAATTACGTGTATGCTTGCGCAAGTGTTCTATCACAACTCGAGTCGACAAGTAAGAGCATAGACAACGAATGGCACATAGAAAACAACACAACAAAACGTAAAATGCGTAACTTACACAAGGTAGGCACACCACTACACAAATATCATCAATAACAACGCCCTCAGGCCATCACAAGCCATCACAAATCATCCCCAATATAAGCCCCCTTGTCTCGCCATGTGCCCAACTATAAATTAAATGTCCTTGTCTCACTGCACGCACATAATAATATTCCCTCCTTGTCTCGCCATATGCGCAAAACCACACACACACACACACACACACACACACACATATATATATATATATCCCGCCTCGTCACGCCGCATGTGCAAATATCAATAATAACAATAGCACGGACAACTCACGTGCGAACACCCCGACAAATCCTCTCAACAATATCACGTGTGCCAAAAACATAACAATATAATGTAACAACTCGCACCACATGTGCCCATATGCCACAACATTTCCTCAAAATAATTACAATACCACAACCACACATAGCCCTCGACTTAACAATACTGAGTACAACGACGACGACAATAACACGAGAGTACGGCAAGTAAATCAACAAAAGAATTACAAAATACAAAGAAGCGGAAGAACGAGTTCACAATGAAAGACAAGACAAGTAACCATGGTTTCAACAAGAATAACTGAACAATGAGAGAGATAGTGTGCAACAACGATGTCAAATAAGAGTAACTCATCAATAAGAGAGAAGCGGAAGAACGGGTTCAGAATGAAAGACAAGACAAGTAACCATGGTTTCAACAAGAATAACTGAACAATGAGAGAGATAGTGTGCAACAACGATGTCAAATAAGAGTAACTCATCAATAAGAGAGATAACATGTAACAATGATTCCCAATAAGAATGACTCGACGATAAGTGAGGTAACATGTAACAATGATTTCAAATGAGGATAAGTCAACAATGGAAGAGATAACAATAACTTCAATTAAGGATAATCAAATATCGAAGAGACAACAACAACTTCAATTAAGGACAATCAACTACGAAAGAGATAACAGTAACTTCAATTAATGATAATCAATTACGGAAGAGATAATGACAACTTCAATGAAGGATAATTAACTACGGAAGAGATAACAACAACTTCAATTAAGGATAATCAACTATGGAAGAGATAACAATAACTTCAATTAAGGATAATCAACTACGGAAGAGATAACACGACAATAAAAGAGGTAACAACATCAATTAAGGCATATAAACGTATATTTGGCAATAAAGGGTAGACCATGAACCAATCAACTTCAAATAAGACATGTAAGGGTAATTTTAGCATTGGAGGATATAACATGATGAGACAACTTCATTTTTAATGTACATGAGAACCTAAGAATCTAAGTCGGTCAAATTTCCACATATAAGTCGTGTACACACTCGTCACCCCATGCACCCGTCTTTCACGTAGATCAAATATTGCAAACGAACCAATACCTAGGGGGTAGTTTCCCCCACACAATGTTAGGCAAGATACTTACCTAAAAAGCCCTTAATCAATACTCAAAAATAGCTTTTCCTTTATAATTCACCTTCGCTCGGCAAAAATCTAACAAAAATCGACTTAATAACATCAAATGAGGCAAGAGATATCAATTCCAATGAATAAAGCTATTATCTTTACACAATTCTTCAAAAGTAAACAAAAGTCAACCCGGGGCCCGCCCAGTCAAAACTCGGGTCCAATGGTGGATTCCGACTACCCATGACGCCATGATTTCATATATGTGATTAGTTTAAAAATTTGAGTCCAAATCGACTCTCAAAACTCAAATACTTATTTTTCAAAATTTGACAAAGTTTCACATATTTTCACTTTGATTCACATGATTATGATCTTAGAAACCAAGATATATTGATGGAATATGATTAGAAATAGAATCACTTACCCAAAGTTTGTAGAAGAAATCCCTCATCAAAATCGTCTCCTACCTAGTCTAGGGTTCCAAAATATGAAAATGAGGCTAAAACTCCCGTCCCTCAGCTTTTTGTCCAGTCGTAGGTGTCGCAGATGCGACCTAGAGTTCGCAAATACAAACCCCGCAAATGCGAAGATAAAATCGCAAAAGCGAAAGCCTTCCCATTCCTGCTATCATTGCAAATACGATGAAAGGTTCGTAATTGTGAACATTGGACACTTCGCAAATGCGACCATAGCGATCGCAAATCTGAACCAGCTAACCCAGGCCACCCTATTGCAAATGCAAACACTGGGTTCCCAAATACGTACATTGGGTTCGCAAATGAGAATAGTGGGTTCGCAAATGCGAACCTAGCAGACTACATAAAACTTCGCAATTGCGATCCAAAACTTGCAAATGCGAGACCTGAGGAATCTGTGCAAACTAGCAGAACTTAAACTCTATCAAACACTCTGCAATGCGTCCGAAACTCACCTGAGCCCTCGGGGCTCCAAACCAAACATCAACACAAGTCTAAAAGCATAACAGCAACTAGCTTGTGCGATCAAATCATCAAAATAGCATCCGAGACACGAATCGGACCTCCAAAACACATGAAATAAACATGAAACTCAAGAACTTCTAAAAATACAACCGCACGTCTGATTCCTATCAAATCAACTCGGAATGACTCCAAACTTTGCGGACAGGTTCCAAGTGATAAAATGGACCTATTCCAAGTCCCGAAATAGAAATGCAAACACGATAGCTACAAAGTCAACCTATGGTCAAACTTATAAAAATTCTAAGCCTTTAAAATTGCCAACTTTCAGCAAAACAACACAAATCAACCTACGGACCTCGAAATTTGATTCTGGGCATACTCTTTAGTCTAAAATCACCATACGAACTTATCGAAGCAATCAAAACATTGTTCCAGGGTCGTTTCCACAAAAGTCAAACCTCGGTCAACATTTTCAACTTAAGCTTCTAAAGTGAGAACCAATCATTCAAATTCATTTCGAATCATCCGAAAATCAAATCCGACCATGCACGCGAGTCATAATTCACAATATGAAGCCACTCGAGATGTCGAACCATTGAGCAGAACCTTGAAGCTCAAAACGACCGGTCGGGTTGTTACATTCTCCTCCTCTTAAACATATTCATCCTCGAACCCGCCATGAGTCTTTCCCAAGCCATCAAATCACTGTACAAACTCACCATGCACTTACACATGGATGATCCTACATCACCGCAATCCACACGAGCCCGACAACACCTTCTTAATCGCAGATTTTTCCTTCCACTCATGTCGATAAACCTTAGAATCAAATCTCCACATCTACCAAGGGCCTTATTATCACACAAACACACTGTAAAACCCTTAACTAGTTACAACAGCTCATGCATACACCCACAAGGTATAACCACACAACATAACACATCATTCATATGCCCATAGAAGCAAGTATGACCGCAATAGCTGCCCATTACCAAGCCCGATACCGGTAAACAGACTCATGTCGTCTAGAATCTTGTTCCAAACCTTCACAACACTAAAAATAATGCAAGAAACATGAGAAACTCCTAACTACTAATCTGATCAACAAGCCACCTGCGTGCATACATCGCAATCCAAACCCAACAAGCAAAACTTAAATATGAGTGAATATGAAAAGAGGATACATGAGAGATCTGTCAAATAAGCCAAGCAGGCACAACTCCCCTCTGATACCATACTGTGGATCCAATCCACAAGGAAGAAGAAATATACACGCAACAACCACGACAAATCTTACCTTAATATGACCTCACTGCAGCGCATAGCTCAACACCAACACACCTATTCACAAAGAACACCAAACGAGAAAGGTAAACATCTCAGCAACTAAACCATCCTACTAACTCAACCTCATAGAACTAGAACCATAACACGTAACAACTTCCCATACCTGTAGAGCACCCAAACCATAAGTAGGGCCAAACCATCCGGATCACATCAAATCCTGTCGTATTTAACTAACAGAAAGTCCACCCAAGTCTCATGACCTACAAAAGCAACCCAAACTAGAACAATAGACACGGGATATCACAGTAGAATTCCCCCAACTGCTGTGAACACATGAACATAGTATAAGAATCATAAAAAACAACTATATCTAAAGCAAGGTAGGATGAATCTTACCAATAAATGGGACTGGATCGAAGTGACACAAATGCATCTCTATACTCAACTGAAACCATAACTGTAAGGACACTACTTGCTGCATCAGCCTCTGCCTAACTAGAATGAGCGTAACAATGGGCCCGGCCTCCCCCTCTAGGACAACCTCTACCCGCCTGACCTCTACCCCTAGCTAGTGGTGCAGGTAAAGTAGCAACTAGAACAGAACTCAAAGCTTGATTACCCCATTGCGGCACATCTGTCCGGAGTCTGGAACAATCTCTCACCATATGGCTGGTATCCCCACACTCAAAGCAACCTCTCTGCTGACGTAGTTGTGGAAGATGTCCGGTATGGGTACTCTAGGACCCATAAATGTCTAAAGCACCACGTGAAGCCTAAAGTGCAAACTGAACTGGCTGACCCACAAAACCTCTACTATAAAACACCTCTGAAACTCATCCAAGCCCTCGGGGATCCAAAACAAACATCCACACAAGCACAATAATATCATACAAACTCGCTCGTGTGATCAAAATACAAAAATATCATCTAGAACTATGAATCGGACATCAAAACGCATGAATTTAAAAGAAAAGTTCAAGAACCTCTAGAATTGCAACCAAGCATCTGAATCCTATCAAATCAACTCCAAATGACACCAAATTTTGCAGACAAGTTCTAAATAGCATAACGGATCTATTTCAAGTCACAAAACAAAATTCCAAACCGGATAGCCAAAAGTCAACCTATGGTCAAACTTGAAAAATCTTCTAAACCTCAAATTTCCAACTTTCGGCGAAATAACACAAATCAACCTACAGACCTCCGAATTCGATTCTCGGCATATGCCTAAGTCCAAATTCATATTACAAACCTATCGGAGCCATCAAAACACCATTCCGAGGTCGTTATCACAAAAGTCAAACTTTGGCTAATATTTCTAACTTAGGCTTCTAAACCAAGAACCAAAGGGTCCAAATCAACCCAAAACCTTCTCGGAATGACACTAACCAACCCTAAATGTCATAAAACCACAAATACATATGTGTGAAGCATCAAAAGAGGAACGGGATGCAAATACGCGAAATGGTCGATTAGGTCGTTACAAACACTATCCCAAGATGATAAGAATCGCCTATATCACCCATGGTAATTCTCTCTTGTCATCAAAGTATTTGGTCGTAGGACCCCACCAATTCCTCCATTCCAAACATCTTGACCTTTGGAAACCATCCGAATTGTTAATCTTGATTGACCTAGGAAGGGACTTCTTCATTGTTAAGTATGGACTGGTGGAAAATATGGTTAAAGCACTACACCAAGGACCATGGTCCATATATAGTAACTTCCTATCCATCAAAATATGGGAGACAAAAAATTTTCTACAGGAGGCAACTCTATCTTTCACTACCATATGAGTTATTCTACCATAATTGCCCATACAGTTATGATAAAGAAATCCTAGAAAAGGTTGGCAGGAAGCTACTCAAAATAAAAAGATGCACCTCATCTACCTTGAGAGGTCGATATGCATGAATATGCATTCAAAAACCACTTGAAGTCGCGGTGGAAACATTAATTAACATTGGAGATCACAAACTAGTTGTAACAACTCGACCGACACGTTTTGAGTATTATAGCCTCATTTTCCCTATTTGATTCTTTAAATATGTGTATTTGTGGTTACGTGACTTGCCGGGGTGGTTGGTTTGGATTTGGGGTGGTTTTGGAGTGAATTGGGACACTTTGTCCCAAGATTGGAAGCTTAAGTTGTAAGAGTTTATCGGAGTTCGAGTTTTGTGTAGACGAACCCAGAACGGTGTTTTGAAGGTTCCAATAGCTTTATATGATGATTTTGGACTTAGACATATATCTGGATTTGGATTTGGAGGTTCCTAGGTTGTTTTGGCTTGAAATGGCGAAAGTTAAAAAATTAAAGGTTTGGAAGGTTGATAGGTTTGACCTAAGGTTGACTTTGATGATATCAGGTTCGGATTGTGGTTCCATGAGTTGGAATAGGTCTATTGTGTCATTTAGGACTTGCATGCAAAACTTGAGGTCATTCCGAGTTGTTTAGGCATGATCGCCGTAAGTTTTGAATTCGGAAATTTGGTTTAGTTCCTTAAGCTTGAATTGAGGTGTGATTCACGGTGTTGATATTCTTTTGTGTGATTTGATGCCTCGAGTAAGTCCGTGTTATATTTTGGGATTAGTTGATGTGATTGGACAGGGTCTTGAAAGCCTTGAGTGTGTTTCTGATGGGCGTCAGACCATTTCTCTATGTTTTAGAATTGCTGATTTCTTATGTCTGGTTTCCTCCTTCGTGATCGCGACAAGGCAATCGCATTCCTTGAGGGTATATCTGATGGCAGGAGAGTTTGTTCTTCGCATTTGCGATCGTGAGATTGCGTTTGCGAATTTTGGGGAGGCAGTGGCCTTCGTGATCGCGATGTGCGGGATGTATTCGTGTAGAAGGAGAGGCTGGTAGGGGCGTTAGGCTTTTAGCCTTCCGCGATCGCGAGTGGAGCACCGCGTTCGCGTAGGTTTAGCTGTGATGTGCATCACGCTCGTGACCATTGGCTCGCATTCGCATAGGTTTTGTTTTAGGCAGATTTATGTTGCTTCGCGATCGGGATGTTGGTCCCCTGATCGCGAAGGGTATTCTTGGGTAGACCATAAGTACTCTATTTTTCGAGGGTTTTAGTCATTTTAGCATATTTTGAGTTATAGAGCTCGGATTTGGGCGATAATTGAGGGGATTTTCACGATTCGGATTGAAGTATTTTTGACTCGGATTTGTTCATTATTCATGATTCCAACCTTGATTTTAGCATATAATTGTTGAATTAAAGTGAAAAAATTGGGGATTTTGGTAAAAACCTTTCTAAAGTATAAATTGATAATTTGAGGGTCGATTTAAGGTCAGATTTGGATGAAACACATATTTGGACTCGTATTGGAATGGGCGTTCGGAATTTGTGAGTTTGGTCGAGTTCCGGGGTGCAAGCCCGGGATTGACCTTTTGTGTTGACTTTTTAATTTTAGTTAAAGATCGATACTTTATTATTTGGAATCATCTCCTATGGATTTTATTGATGATATTGAGTTATTTTGGCTAGATTCGAGCCATCCGGAGGTTGATTCACGTGGGAAAGGCTTCGTAGAGTACTGAATTAGCTTGCTTAAGGTAAGTATCTTGCCTAACTTAGTTGAGGAACTAGTTGCCTGAGTTATTTGTCATAGCTACGTGTTATGGGTGGCGAACATGTGTAAGGTTGAGCCTATGTGAATGCATCGGGATATTATTGATGCTCGAGGTAGTGTTTAGGTTGTGATATGTCTTGGATTGCTTGTTAAGCTTCATGATGATATAGTTCTTATATTTGTAACCCGGTTGTGAGCTATGTGAACCATGTTTGACGTTAAATAGAGGTTAATCTCCTTATTGAACCTGATAACTGCTATATTTGTGATGCAGTTACTTGATTTGAGCTATGATAGCACAGTTTGCACATGCATATACCTTATATCAGTCCAGGAGTGTGAAATTTGATATTCCTTGATCATATACTTGTATTCTTGTATATTTTCTTTCTGTGTGATATGGTTTGGACTGGTAGCACATGATATCGCCGTGCGATTTATAATATTGAGCATGTGACCATACCGGACATATTATGATATAGAGGCTGGGACCACGCCGGGCAGATTGTGATATTGAGCTTATGACCACACGGGAAGGATTATGATTATTTGCACAAGACAATAAGCAGCTTGCAGATATGGATCCATCCCCCTAGGGTCACCCTCTGATGTTTCTTCTTTATGGTGTACACGCGGTTTAAGGAAACTGATCAGTGGTTTGGTACGATTATGGAAATTTTGAGGAAAACCTGGCCAGTGTTTGCTTTAGTTGTTGCATTTCATCTTTACATGCAATTTCCTTGGTTGTTACCTTATTTATTTGCATATTTTCTTTATATGCTAGATTTTTCACTAGGCAAAGTACGTTAAGTAATTTTGTTCACCAAGGTGGTTCTTTCAGTAATTCATGACTTGATCATATTATTATTATGTACTTGTTGGATTAAATGAACTGTACAGGTGATTGGCGAATATCATTTATAATTCTTGCCTCTATTATCTCGCCGAGGTTAGTTATGATACTTGAGTAAATGGGGTCAGTTGTACTCAAATTACACTCTGCACTTAATGTGCAGATCTAAGTGATGGACCGAGCCATCAGTAGCTGAGACCTGTTTTGCTAAGTTATCTGGGAGAGATTAAGTAGAGCTACATCTCGACCGTAGTCTTGGCGCCTCTTTTCATTTTATATTATTTCTTTCATTCAGACAGTATTGTTATTGGTAAATCAAACTTGTATTTCTATCTTAGAGCTCATAACTATGTATTTACCAGATTTGGGGGATTTGTTATGTATCTACAATGTTGTTTATGTTAATTGGCCTTGGATTTGTACTATTTCTGTTAATTCAGTATTTATATTATGCTTTTATTATATTTGGCTTGCCTAGTAAGTGAGTTAGGTTCCATCACGATCAATTGGTGGTTTGGGTCGTGACACAAGTGGTCGTCTATGAAGGAGAAGGGATACTATGTAAAGGTTGTGGGAGGCTAGGGCATACCTTGAAATTGTGCACCCATAGACTACCCCCACAAACCCCATCCCAGGAAAAACCAGAATGTTCCGGAGTTTACAAAATACAACATGGTGACTATGATTGGAAGACAATGACCTTCCCAAGAAGGAAGAAATCCACCAATTCCACTAACCAAGGACAAGCTGGAGCGGCAAAACACACAAATCAGAACAGGGAAATGGACCAAGGAATCCAGGTAAAAATGTTCGATACAAATTCTAGTAAGTTCCTCAAAACAAAACTTGAAGTACAAAAATAAAAGTGTTTTGATACATTAAATTACTTAAGACGGATAAAATGGATAAGTATGCAAACATGGTTAATCGGAACAGTGCGAACTATTTTTCTAACACCACCAAAGCCCACTCAACGCAGGAACAGCCCAAGTTCAATGCCAAGAGAAAGGCGGGGCCCATTCCAGATAAAACTCGTACTAGCTTGGACGCAGAATCTACTCAACATATACCAAAACCGACCCCCATGCCCAACCAACATCCAAGCCCAAACACTACCACTTCATTCTTGACAATAGGAAATTTATAGGCCCACACAAACTTTCATAAGTCCACCACAAGTGCCCAAACTCGAAAGGCGAACACTACCCCACTGATACACCCTACTGCAGTAGCTACCCACCCCTACTCATCGACTAGCAGACCTCTTTAGCAAGGAAATCCCACCATAATCCATAGCCACTCAAGCGTCCCACTGTGTAACCATCATTCCAATTTCGATAATATAAAAATCTCCGTCAAGTCAAGCGGATCTACAATTAATTCCATATCCCCGGTATTAGGCGCAATTACGAAAACTCCACGGACGAAAAACAATTTTAACTAAAATTTAGAACATGCTAATATGTCTTCCCTGTCAAAATCAACCACCAATAACAACCAAAGAGAGAAAACAAAGAAACCCAAAAATGGAACAACACCAAACACCACCGATCATCATAAATACTGCTCCCCTACCACCGGACCACATGTCGACGTCATTGCTGGAACTGCCTTGCAGGGGCAGGGGCTCACCTACAACCTGGGGCAACCGGTTTCATAATCATAGCACGAGTACCCTATGTGGCATACCACTCTGCAACATGGGGCAAAACCTCTTGATGTGCCTTGTATCACCACACTCATAACAACCTGCCTACAGACGTGGCTGCTAATTCTAAAGTTGTCCCTAACGACCATAATCACCACCATAGAAACTCTGTAACGGAGGTGCACTGATAAAAACTAGAGGCGTACTGAATAATGACTGTCTTGGGTGTGAACCATAGGTACCATGACCGCCTAAAGTACCATGAGAAACCTATAGTGCTGACTAAACTAGTCTAGTAGCATGACCTCCATCAAAATGACCCTTGACATAGGGGTAGGGGTTAGCCAACTAGAGGTGGAGGTTAGCTAGTTAGAGGTCATCCTAGAGGAGGAGTCATGCTGGTAGGGCCCAGCCCCGCCTTTATGCATTTCCTGGTAGGCCTGAGGCGGAGTCGTCTAATGTATTCATCATAGTTGGGCTCAATTTTCATAGTTGTTCTTGGAGAAGTTAGTCCCACTCAATCAGAGGGATGACATATGCAACCAGTTTAAGTGTCTTCAGCAGGGTAGCATAACAGTCACCAAGTATGCGACGAGGTTTGTTGATATGTCTCATCATGCATCTATCCTTATCCCTACTGTGTGGGAGAAGGTGTGGAGATTCATAGAGGGGCTTGCTTATGGTATTAGACATCATATGGCTAGATAGGTTGAGACTGATACTTCATTCACTCAGGTGGTTGAGATTGCTAGGAGGATTGAGTGCACCTATAGCCAAGGGAGAGGGGTGACACCTGATTTCATACTTTGCATCGCACTTGAGTATGCCTTGTGATTCTCTTGATATTCTTATTTTTATGTCTACAGTGGTTGGAGATTCCAAAGTAGTTGATCGGATGTACTGGTCTTATGTTGTCCGTATTAATGGTTTTGATACTTCAGTTAAACTCTTTTTGCTGGATATGATAGATTTTGAGGTTATTCTTAGTATGGATTAGTTGCCCCTGTATCATGCCATCATGGATTGTCACGCCAAGACTGTGATGTTAGCTATGCCAGGGTTGCCTAGATAAGAGTGGAGAGGGACCGTTGTCTATTCTGCCAGTAGGATGGTCTCATTTTTGAAGGCTCGATATATGGTTGAGAAAGGTTGTTTTGAATACTTGGCTTACATTCGAGATTCTAGTGCGGCGGTTCCCGATGATTTATTTGATCAACTTCAGGATGACATAGTGTTCTCCAAGATTAATTTGAGATCTGGCTCATCAGGTGAATATTAGGGCTTCGGATGTTCCTAAGACAGTTTTAGGACTAACTATGGTCATTATGAGTTCTTAGTGATATCATTAGGTTTGACTAATGCTCCAGTGGCTTTCATGTTTTCCACAATATCCACGTTATGAGTGTTAATAATCCATATAGATACTTGAAATAATACTAGAAATCTTTAAAAATCACTTACTCTAAAGCCTTGTATGGAAATCTCCAACACAATTAGGCATCTCCCAAGTCTAGGGTTCAAAATATGAGATAATGAGCCTAAATTCCGAAATCCCTCAATAAATAATAGCTACAGCTGTCGCATTTGTGGCCAGGGGTTCGCAAATGCGAGAAAAGGCTTGCAAATGCAAACTGGGTCCCTAAGTAGTAGACCTTGCAAATGCGTCCAGGATCGTCACAAATGTGTCAATTGTCGCAAATGCGAAGCCCCCTTCGCAAAAGCAGACGTCTCAATTGCGCCACTTGCAAACCCAACCACCTATCGCTAAGGCGATCCAAAGTCCGCAAATGCGGACCTCACAAATGCCAGCGGAATACTGCAAATGCTATGTCTGCACCACCAGCAAAATTCTCAAATTCCAACATCAATCCGTAATAAATTTGAAACTCACATGAGCACCTTGGGCCCCACTGTGAACATCCATACAAGTATATAAACTTTATACGAACTCGCTCATAAGCTCAAAAGATAAAAATACCATCTACAATGACTAATCAAACACAAACACATGTAGCATGTCTTCAAGTTCAAGAATCAAAGATTCACAACCAAGCGTTCGATTCATGCCTAACCAACTCGGAATGCGACTAAACTTTGCACACAAGTTTCAAATGACAATACAGACCTTTTCCAAATTCGAAAATAACAATCCGAACCCAATAGTATCAAAGTCACTCCCGGTCAAACTAGTAACTTTTCAAACTGTCAAATTGCCAACTTTCGACAAATAGAGCCAAAACACCCTAGAAACCTCTAAATCTAAATCCGAACATTCGCCTAAGTCCAATATCACATATGAACCTACTGAAACCCATTAATCATGAATCTGAAGTCGGTTACATAAAAGTCAAACCTTGGTTTACTCTTACAACTTAAGCTTCCAACAATAAAACTAGGTGTTCTAATTCACTCCAAAGCCTTTCCGGAACCAAACCAACCATCCGCGCAAGTCAAAAGAATGACAATCAAGTGTACAGGAAACACCAAATAAGGTAACTGGACTCAAATACGGTCTAGTTGTTACATCCCCGAAATACAAGATAATTGTTATTTTTATTTTCCTTTTCAAGATTTTGAATAGTTTTAAGATCTCCCTAGTTATCCTTACCTTTTGTATTGTCAGCATCTCATGCAAAATACTCCAAATAAGCAAATATAATATTTTATGCAAAATACTCCAAATCATTTATGATATATATATATATATATATATATATATGTGTGTGTGTGTGTGTGTGTGTTTATTATTGTTTTTATTAGGTAATTTTTTCTTTCTTTGGAGTATTTTGCATGTGATTCTGACAAAAAAAAGAAAAAAATAAAAGGTATGGATAATCAGGGAGCTCTTAACATATGAAAATCTTAAAAAGATAAATATAAATATAAGTATTGTGCATTTTGAGGAAAGAATTCAATTTTATTATTATTTTAATTTATGTATATGAGTATTGGTCAATACTCGCCGGTAAATCCATCAAACACCGGCGATTCCAAATTTCGGAGAAGAGAGGCAGAAAAAGTTTAGGGTTCTTCTTTTCGTGTTGGTCCATTTTCAGATTTCTTGGATGGCCTAAATTCCAGAGAAAAAATTTCTTCTTTCTATTTGAACGAGAAATACATTGAGTATTGCTTCAGCTTGTCGCAATCCATCACCGCCTGCCAGATTTTCATTAATTTCAAGGGCTAAAATCCAGGTTTTATTGTTCCTCTCTAGTCTTGATATTTTAATAGTTTGATATTTTGGCGTAATTGTATCTCCTTGCCTGCCTATTTTGTTCTTGAATATTTAGTTAGTATTTCCCCTAGCATTGTCAAATTAATTGCACTAATGATAGCTTTGCCTACTTGTATATATTTTTATCTACCTGTTTAAATCTTTATTTTGAATATTTATTTCAAATATCCCCTAGTAGTTCTGTTCTAATTTTGCACTTTTTTTTTTGTGACCTTTAGTTGTAGACTATAGGCCCCTTTAGCTCTTGAATTGTATTTCTTCACCTTTTTATCTATCCTTTAGTTGTAGATTATAGTTCCTTTAGTTCCTTTGTTTTATTCTTCACACGTTTTTCTGACATTTAGTTGTAGATTCTAGTTCCTATTAGTTCCTTTATTTTATTTCTACACATGTTTTCCGATCTTTAGTGGTTGATTATATTTCGGTAATTCATTTTATTTTTGTCGCTTATTGTCGGGATAGTGCTTGCGTAGTGACTCCTAGATTATAGTGGATTTGGTGAACGACAGTAGGGTAAGCTCTTGTCCTTGGGAGTGTCAGCACGGAAGAGGGGGTGGGGGTAAAGGGGTAAGAGGGCTAAGGGAGATACTAGGTTGAGAGTTGGGTCCTGGAACATAGGAACATTAACGGGAAAATCTTTTGAGTTAGTGAAGATTCTCAAGAAAAGGAAGATTAATATAGCTTGTGTACAGGAGACTAGGTGTGTAGGAGATAAAGCGCATGATGTGGACAGTTCAAACTTTGGCATTCTAGGAGGGTGGGGGCAGGAATGGGGTAGGTATCTTGGTTGATAAGGACCTCCGTGAACTAGTAGTGGAGGTTAGGAGGGTGAATGACAGGTTGATGACTATTAATCTAGTTGTTGGATGTTTTACTTTGAACATAATCAGTGCGTACACACCCCAAGCAGGCTTGGATGAGGAAGTCAAGAGGCATTTCTGGGAGGATTTGGATGAGATGATGCGTGGTATCCCACATACAGAGAAGCTTTTCATAGGAGGAGATTTCAATGGCCACATTGGAGCGACGTCTAGGGGGTATAATTATGTGTATGGTGGTTTTGGTTTTGGAGATAGAAACGGAGGAGGTACGTCTCTACTGGACTTTGCTAGAGCATTTGATTTGGTAATAGAAAACTCGAGTTTCCCGAAGAAGAGGGAGCACTTGGTCACCTTTCGGAGTTCAGCGGCCAAGACTCAGATTGATTATTTGCTCTGCAGGAAGTCTGATAGAGGTCTTTGCATGGATTGCAAGGTCATCCCAAGTGAGAACCTCTCGACCCTTCATAGGCTCATATTCATGGACCTTGAGATCACGAGGAAGAGAAGGAAGAGGGCGATGTATAGACAACATAGGATCAAGTGGGGCGCCTTGACGGAAGCTAAAGCGCAGGAGTTGGGGGTCAAGACGGTGACTATGGGGGCTTGGAGGAGTAGTTTTGACGCAAACGCTATGCGAAGCACGACTGTGCAATGTATTAGGAAGCCACGAGAGAGGTATTAGGGGTCTCAAAAGGTTACTCTGGTGGTCACAAGGGAGACTGGTGGTGGAATGGAGAGGTGCAAGGAAAAGTGGAAACCAAGAAAGCAGCGTATCTGAAGCTAGTCGAAAGTGTAGAGGAGGAGGAGAAGAGGGCGAATAGGGAGCATTATAAGTTGGCTAAGAAAGAGGCAAAGCTAGTAGTTAGACGGCCAAGACTGCAGTTTTTAGTCGTTTGTATGAGGAACTCAAGGGCCGAGGTGGGGATAAGAGGTTTGTTCAGGTTAGCCAAGGCGCGAGAAAGGAAGGAGCGTGACTTGGACCAAGTGAAGTGCGTCAAGGATGAAGAAGGTAGTGTTTTGTTGGATGAGGGGCTTATCCGTCGCAGATGGCAGACCTACTTCCATAGTCTCTTGAACGGAGGGGACAAGAATGTACTGGGTGGTTTGGAACTCTCCGGAAGTCGTTGTGACTTTGGGTATTGTAGGCTGATTAGAGTTGATAAAGTTGAGGGGGCTATGCATAAGATGAGCAGGGGCAAAGCAACTAGGCCGAATGAAATCCCGGTGGAGTTTTGGAAGAGTGCAGGCAAGGCAGGCTTGGAGTGGCTCACTAGGTTATTTAATGTCATTTTTAGAACGAAGAAGATGCCCGAAGAGTGGAGGTGGATCATGATGGTTCCTGTATACAAGAACAAGGGTGATATCCAAAATTGCAATAACTATCGGGGTATCAAGGTGCTTAGCCATACTATGAAAGAGTGGTATAGCTAAGGGTAGTAGGAGTGTGTTTATTTTTGAGAACAGGTTTGGGTTTATGCCGGGGCGTTCTACTACAGAAGCCATCCACCTAGTTAGGAGATTGATGGAGCAGCATAGGAAGAGAAAGAAGGACTTGCTTATAGTGTTCATCGACTTAGAAAAGGCGTACGATAAAGTTTCAAGGGAGGTTTTGTGGAGATGTTTGGAGGCTAGAGGTGTACTTGTTGCCTATGTTAGGATGATTAAGGACATGTATGATGGAGTAAAGACTCGAGTGAGGACGGTGGGTGGGGACTCGGACCATTTTCTGGTTATATTGGGGTTTCATTAGGGGTCCGCACTCAGCCCTTTTTGTTTGCTCTGGCGATGGGCGTACTGACGCGCCACATCCAAAGAGAGGTGCCATGGTGCATACTATTTGCAGATGATATTGCATTGATTGACAAGACGCGAGGAAGTGTGAACGTGCAATGAGAGGTATGGAGGCAGACCCTGAAATCTAAAGGTTTCAAATTAAGCAGGACCAAGACAGAACACTTGGAGTGTAAGTTCAGTGGCGAGACTCAAGGAGAGGAAGGGGAGGTGAGGCTGGACTCGCAGGTCATCCCTAGGAGAGGGATTTTTAAGTACCTTGGGTCTATTATTCACGGAAATGGGAAGATTGATGAAGATTTCACACATCATATTGGGGCGGGATGGATGAAATGTAGCTCGTTTTCGGTGTTTTGTGTGACAAGAAGGTGCTATTGAAACTTAAGGGTAAGTTCTACAGAGTGGTGGTCAAACTAACGATGTTGTATGAGGCTAAGTGTTGGCCAGTTAAGATTGCACATGTCCAGAAGATGAAGGTAGCATAGATGAGGATGTTGAGATGGATGTGTGAGCACACCAGATTAGATAGGATCAACAATGGGCTATCCGCGACAAGGTGGGTGTGGCCCCGATTGAGGACAAGATGCGGGAAGTGCGGCTTAGGTTGTTTTGTCATGTGAGGAGGAGGAGCAAAGACGCCCCGGTGAGGAGGTGTGAGGGGTTGACATTGGAGGGCATACGGAGAGGTAGAGGTAGGCCAAAGAAGAGGTGGGGAGAGGTGATTAGGCAAGACATGGTGCAGCTTCAACTGACCGAGGACATGACCCTTAATAACAAGGTATGAAAGTCGAGGATTAGGGTAGTAGAGTAGGTAGTCTAGAGTGTTCATAACAGTAGTATTGGCACGCAGTCTCGCTTTCTGTTGGTAGTAGGTTTTTATTACTAACCGTTATTTTTTTTCATTGTTGATCACCTTACTATCTTGTTGTTTATATTTTGCTTTTATATGACTTTTTGGTACTGTCCCTTCTTTTCTATATATTCATTAATGTGGTTATTATGATTTCCTAAGCCGAGGGTCTATTAGAAACAACCTCTCTTTCCTCACAAGGTAGGGGTAAGGTATGCGTACACACTATTCTCCCAGACCCCACGGTGTGAGATAATACTGGGTATGTTGTTGTTGTTGTTGTTGAGTATTGGGTCGGGCATTCTTATTTTAATTTGGTTATTATTCATTAGACTAAAAATAAAAATTAAAAATATGGAATAATATTACTACCGAAAAATTGTATTTTTCAGTCACTATGATTTTTCTGTGAGTTAGTGAAAGTTTAGATATATGATTTTGGTGTAAAAAAACAATAGTTATATTACCATTTGTGAAATTTACCCCAAGTTTAGAAAGGTTAAATTTTCGTAATTTTTTTATAATTAAATTTTCATAACATAACTGCGATTGAACTTGATTTAACTATACAGAAGCTAAGACTTTGTTCAATTTTACATTGAATAGATTGTACTATTTATGTTGGCTTAGACTGTTATATTTCCATGATGGTTGTCTCTTTCACTTATTTTAGAACTTGAGGCGGATAATTAGTTGACACACATTAAGAAGTAAGAATAGATATTCACCAGAAAAAGAAGAAGAATTTTTTTATTGGTTACAGGGGTTGATTATATATCTAGTTAAACTCTAAAAATAGATACACGAGAGAGGAATCCCCTATAGAATCCGAAAAAGGAGCCAAAGTGTTGAGGTTCCATTTGTTTGGCAATATGTAGTACCTGTAGAAGAGTAATTAGTTCCAACACGAGTGTTAGAGGTGTGTGGTAGGCTTCCTATGTATCCTAATATCCAGTCACCACTAGAATTTTTGAAAATCCCCCTAGTCCCTCCTTTACCTGGATTACCTAATGCTGCACCATCAGTATATTAACTTGTAGTACTCCCTAAAAAAAGGTTCCCTTCTTGACCTAGATGGTCATTTCCTGCCAACTATCTCCCTATCTGTGAGGACGTGGTATTCGGTGGCTTTGGATATGGTATTGGGGTAAGATGTAGGATCTCTTTTCTTATTAAAGAGTTTGTTATTTCTGGTCAACGTATGTGCCAAAAACATAATGGGAAAAATAGCCTCCCAAGACAGATTAGTGTTGAAGGGCTTCTTTCTATGCTTGTTCCAAGTGTGTGGCCAAGCCTAGCTAGTGAAGGTGAGGTCCTGTTGGGGGGTAAGCATAGGTGCATAGTAAGCTAAAGTTAAGCCAGGAAAATTTGGTATTTGTACAATCAAAGATGATATGGACAGTGATTTCAATGTTGGTGGAAAAGAAACAACACATAGGATTGCAGTTGAGTCTAATTTTCTGGACAAAAGCTTCAGTAGGTAGCCTATCATAGTGTAGGGAGCCACATAAAGGTCTTGAGTTTATTAGGTACTTTGAGGTTCCAATCCAGCTAAAGCTCTTGTTGGGTATTCTTGTGGAGGGAATTGCTTGTGAATTAAGGAACAAGGAGGCTAACTTAGTACTGAAAATGCCATTACTAGTTAGACCATAGATCATTTGTCTTCCTTACTGGAGGTGCTGGGGATGAATGTGGAGTTTTGAGTGTTCATGATGTTGTCTAGGATAGTGACTGAGAGAGTAGAGGTGTTCCAAGCACCATTATTATGAACACCGGCAACCTCAATGAATTGATCATTAGGGGTGAAGGGGCCTTCAATTACGCTTCTGATAAATTTGTTATTTGGAATACAGACGTCATTAAGGAAACTGACTCTATTCCCTTTGTGGACTATCCATCTGGCAGTTACTCTACATGTGTTCCATCCCTGGAGTATGCATTGCCAAATGGGAGACTTAACTTTCTTGGGTATGTGTGTCTAGTTATAGTGTTTATATATTAGGACAAAGGGAGGATGAATTATGATATATCCTCCATTCTAGTCCTACATGAATAGCTTAATTTTTGCACTCGTTGTTTTGCAACCCC
>MCJB01041146.1:0-28395 GCA_002018475.1 Nicotiana obtusifolia | reverse complement strand
CCCCCCCCCCCCCCCCCTCCAATTTTTTTGGCTTGGTTACAGTCTCCCAACCTACAAGGTGAATTTTCTTCTTAGTAGGATGGTGCCCCGGATGAAGTTCCTCTGGATCCCATTTATCAACTTAGTGGTGTGGGAGGACAGTTTTGTGAACTGCATGACATGGTTTGGGATACTACTTAGAGAAGCTTTTTTCTAGGATAGTTCTACCTGTCACTACATGTTGTCAATGATGAATTGAAAATCACTATTGGTGGGCCTCTTGTAGAAAATTGGGAAGCCCAAGTATTTTCCGAAATAGATGGTGGGTCCAATTCAGAGATTTGCAGAGTGTGCAGCCATCTGATCAGGCTGGTAGGGGTGGGCATAATACCGACCGAACCGAAAAAACCGACCGAACCGAAAATTTCGGTTTTTTCGGTTTCGGTTTTTCGGTTTTCGGTTCGGTTTTCGGTTTTAAATTTTTAAAATTTCGGTTTTCGGTTCGGTTTTCGGTTTTAAGATTTCGGTTTTTCGGTTTAACCGAAAAACCGAACAAATAACACTGGTATTAAACTGGACTACTGGAGTAGTGAAGTTTGGACTCTTAAGTCTTAATTTGAAGCCACAGGCCCACCCCTAATTATTTAATCTGAAGCCCAGCCCACGCCACCCCCTAATAACACTATAGTCCACGTCCAGTATTCATTTCCAATCCTCATTTCAACCAAAAGAAAACCCTAAATCCCTAATCATCCTCACTCCTCAGTTACTCCGTCCGACAGGCGAACAGTCCTCCTCCGTCTCCGACTCCGTCTCCTCCTCCGTCTCCTCAGACCTCCCTCACTCGGTCTCCAACAGTATTGTTTTTTCATGTTTTCACAGAAACGACACTAGAACTGTCTCTAACTTTACTCTTCTCTGAACGACAAAGCAGCAACAAATACTCTCCTCATCAGCCACTGACCCAAATCTAGACCCATCTTCTTCTGTACACTGCTATAACTGAAAATCTCATACCAATACCTCTCTTTAGAAGTCGTAATATAATTAATTTTGACTTTAGAGATGGGAGGATCTGGTGGTGATCTCATACCAACAACTTTGACATTCTTGCCGGGTACCTCTCTCTCCTCAATCTTGTTCTCGCACTCACCTATTTTCTTAGTATTTTTGTATTAAAAATCGGCTCTTTCTAGGTCATCAATAGATACAGTAATAGAGATCAATTTATTTTTGTGACATAATTTCTTATTCCTGCTGTTGTGTATTCACTGTTATGCTACTAGTTCTGGTTTGAAATTGCTGCTGCTGGGATCTCTTACAGTTACTGTAATTTCAGTGAACATTTCAGTGAAAATTTCAGTTTTCAGTAAACATTTCAGTTTTCTACCACAAAAATCATTTGAATTTTGATATTGGTAACTAGCTTCTCAGTTCTCACGTTGCTTTACAGCAAGTATATTGACATAATCACAGTTAGCTTTGCTACTAAATATTGTGGTCATCATGAAAATCTTGAACCGTTTATAACCGAAAAACTAAACCGAAAATAACCGAACCGAACTTTGAAAAAATCGCACCGAACCGTAAAAACTTTGGTTTGGTTTGGTTATTAAAATTAAAAACTGAAAACCGAATAAACCAAACCGAAATTATACAAAACCGAACCGAACCGACCGATGCCCACCCCTACAGGCTGGAAGTTGGAGGAGAAGAAGACCTTTGACTTAGCTAAGTTGATTTCTAGTCAGATGCTTAGTTGAAATAATTTAGTGTATTGATGATGGTGTTACAATTTTTAGCATTACCTCTTTCAAAGAGAGTTAGGTCATGTCACGCCCCGACCTTAGGGAACTCAATCGACGCTCGACCGAGTTACCCCAGTCGAGCAAGCCTTCACAATGCCGTCTATCCAACTCACCCATGAATAAAGAGAAGAATACATTTAATTAATTATACGGTAAGAGGTCATGTCTACAACACTGGTTCATTCCATAAGTTGCATCATTAACAAGTCTCCAAAATAGTACACTATACAATCATAGTTAAAGTGGAACAGATGATACGATTACGACATTTTTAGCTTAACCTTCCCAAAACAAATTACAACCCACACTATGTCTACGGAGCCTCTAACAGAACAAAGAGTTCTACGACAGTGCCGGCAATATGGCCCCGGCTATACCTCAAAATGGTATGCACAAAGGACAAGAAATACAGGACCCCAAAATGAAGTGAGGCTCACCAAGTCAGCCGTCTCATCACAATGCCGTATGGGTCGACATCCCATCATATCTCGCTAGCAATAATCTCATCCCATATAAGAGGAACATCTCAACACATCAATCTCATCCAATATAAGGGGAAATATCTCATCACATTAACACGGGGAATTACCCATTAATCACCCCTACACCGGCACGTGTGATTTCAGGGTTAGGTTATTTCGAGCTATCTTTCCTCGGTGGCTAAATGATACTCCCAAAGCATGTATTATAAAAGGATTCACTACCCCTTTCATAATCTTATACACATCTTTCCATTTCATTAGCACTAGCAGCCACAATTTTAATGTCGTTCTTGACACGTTGGCCATAATTCATATTTCATTCTTACTATTTCACTTTTAAACAACATCACGGATCATCAACAACAAATATTTCTATTCAAGACCTTAAGTACACATTTGAGCAAATAAAGGTCTTAGGCACATGTGACTGTCGCGACACAACCTCGGGGGCCCGCGACCGGGCACCGAACCCTGCTTGCAGAGTACCGGCGAACCCTGTACATGACTACCCTTAGCATTCATAAGGTGCACATACTTGCCAACACGGCAATAACGACGTTATACCTGTCAACTATATTGACGTTACCTGGCACAACGATAATTCATAACATAAACATACATTCATCCACAACGTAACCCCACTGGGCTATATACAAAACCATACACAATACATGTGATGCCAACTAGGCGCATGATTACACATAGCCCAACTCCTGTTTATACATACACTGACAACTTGTCTAATGAGCCTCTATGGAGTTTATACAAAACACTTAGTCGGAACAGGACCCCGACATGCCCAAAAAATATTTATACAAAAGCATACCCAAGTATAGCAAGTCCGAAAGATGAACCTTGCTATTTCTGCTGGACTGATATGGTAGCCTACTGTGGAGGAGGAGCTTCACCTGTCAATCTATTAGGACCTGCAGCACGATATGCAGCGTCCACAAACAAAGGACGTCAGTACGAAATATGTACTGAGTATGTAAGACAGGAATATATATAACTGAAGGCAATAACATAACAAAACAATAGGAGTGTACAACTCATGAATACTAGGATTTACCTCCGAGGGCAACATACCTTTAACATAATCATTATGGAACTCATATCCATCATTTCAGAGATTCAAGACATATTTCATTATCACAAGTCTGTTACTTTCATACGGGTTCATTATATCCAATGCATTAAGTATTCATCTCTTTAGTTTACACCTGCTCTACTGCTTATTACCTTTAAGTACATCATCACAACATATACATCGTATAGCCGTTCTATTTGAACAATTATTGTGCACATGTCCTTACGGGACCACAATCAAAATCATGCCTCTATGGCTTATCACATACAATCACACACACATGCCTTCATTGGCTCATAATCACATCACAACTGTAATCATCACCTTACCCGGTCGTATCAGGCTCGGTCATAATGATACATGCCTCCTTGGGCTCATACCCGGGCATATCAAGCTCGGTCATAATGAAATATGCCTCTTTTGCGCTCATACCCGGGCATATCAAGCTCGGTCATACGCCTCTATGGGCTCATACCCGGCCTTGCTAGGCACGGTCGTAACTACCCGGCCACAAATAGGGTCGGTCACAACACAACAATCAAGCATACACGCATTCCTCCACATTATGCATTGCAAATCACATAGCAAGCACAATCTGTCCATAGAGAGAATCTCAACACATGCTAACATACATATACGTTCAATTCATAGCAAGCTCATTTGTGACTTACGTTCTTTCTTGTTATTCTAATTACTCTTTCTTTCTCATCGTGACATAACACTTTAATTCTTACATCGATTGTACTTAATAAGTAACACAATTGCAAACAATAGCAGCATATAGACTCTTCCATAGGAGGGAATCAATATAGGCTTTCTTAGCTTCTAAGAATAGAGTATTCTTTTGGGGCTTCTTTGAGACATTGTATTCGACAAGAATCGTGCAAAAGAAAGAACGGTATAGTCTTACATACTTGGTGCGTATATACTTAGCTCCCGCTTCCAAGCTTATGGAAGAGCATTCAATCCTTTAATCTACAATTAGGAACACCCCAATTGTTACTTCATAGATACCACTATTCTTATCGTTAAATTCCTGAAGTTCATGAGATGGTTTCCTTTAATTTCTTCCTTTATACTCTTATTAAGCCCATATATGACACATGCAATCCATTATCTACCGTGACCCACTATAATGGTGGTGTTCATCTTAGACCCGCAGATTTCATTTCCAATTTCATGGATTTCTACATGCATGTGTTGGGTTTCTAGTAATTTCTAAGAGAATGGGTGAAGAAACTTACCTTGCATGTCAATGGGTTCATATTTCTTTCTTGACTCTTCAGTTCTTAAGGTTGCCTTTGATTCTAGGGTTTGCAAGGAAAGAGCTTCAGCTGGGGTTCCTTCCTATTTCTCCAATTTATGCTTTCCTTCTTCAATTTCTTGTGTTTGGATGATAGGGAACTAATTGGGTGTGTGGGTTCTTTGTAAGAGGTTTTCTTGAGAGCTTTCTAATGTTCTAAGTCTTGTAAAATGAAGAATGAACGAGTGTAGGTCCCTTTTATAGGTCAAAGAGTCAAAACTTCAATTTCAGTACATTTTCGATTTCGCGACGCGGGGGAGGCCATTTCGCGGTTCGCGTTTTGCATTTCGCGGACCGCTTTTTGGTCGCGAAATGCGAGCTCGGGTTTCTGTCTGACTTCGCGACGGGAGGGGTTGGTTTCGCGGTTCGCTTTCCATTTCGCGAACCGCGAATCGGTCGCGTTTCATGCCTTGGACATTCTGTCCGTGTTCGCGATGGGCAGGGTGAGTTTCGCGGTCCGCTTTTGGGTTTCGCGGACCACTTTTTGGCCGCTTTTTCGCATGAAGCTTTCTGCTTCAGTTCGCGACGGGCTGGGGAGTTTCGCGAACCGCTTTTCTCATTTTGCGGTTCGCTTTTCTCCACCTTGCCGTCGTTTTTTTTCTCATTTGCTCCTTTCTTTAGTTATTTTCAATTCTTTTCAACATCTTTCTTACTTTTAAGCCCTTACACACATACAATATAATAACTCAATTAGTAGATAATATTATATCCTTACGCCTTTCGTTTTCCCGCCCTTTTTCTTCACATTTTTTTTTCAATATATAATTTCAACCATTCCTCTTATTATTAGGCCCATGCACACTTGCCACATTACGGCGTAATCACATAGGTAAATTTATGGGCTATTACAGTGACTTCCTACATAGTTCGACATGATAACTTTCATTAAAAATCACGTTTTTGAAGTCATAACATATTAACACACAGCCCATATTTTGAATCACATTCCTGAAGGATAACACAATAAGATAAAAGCATTCGGAATAGTCTAATTTATAATGATCAACTAGGGGCTTACAAGAACATCGTGATACTCGACTCAAAGAGAGAATTTTAGCCAACATACCTAGCCTTGAGCTTCCTTAAATTATTACAATGTTCTGAAAATCTTAGCCACTTCGATCTATTTAGCAATATAGCAAAATTGTACACAAATTAGGAAGGAGTTCATGGTTCCAGCTCATTTGAGCATTTTATCAAACACTAGGTGGGCATTATATTTTCTAGCTTCTCCTATGGTTGATTTCCCTCACCCCACAACCCAAGATCCACTCTTTTAGGCTCAACTACCTTCCCACACTCATGATTGTGCATGCATGCATAGATACACCCTCATACCCTAGAATTGCTTGCCTTATTACCTATTTTTAGTTAAATCTCGAAATTGAGGGTTAGGGTATAGAATCTTACCTCTAGGATGAATTCCTTGTAACTCTTTCTTGTGAATTCTTCAAGACTTGAGCCAAGATTGGTAAACACTTAGGGATCCCTTCCTCTCTCTAGACCACTTTCTTATCTCCAAAATACTAGTTAGGACAAGCCAAAACATACCCCAAGTTGTTTTTATAAAAATGGGATATGATAAAATTTTTCAAACTTAAACTCTACGAAGCCAGTTCTGCGGTTGTAGACCGGACAGTACAGGTATGTGGCTCGCAAAGGGGACCGCAAAAAAAGGTCCCAAAACTGGGCTGTTCGGGTTGGGTCTACGGTCCGGAGACCAGTTCTGTGGTCGCATAATGGACCGCAGAACCTACTTCCGAAGTTTCTCATGTTGGCTTCTACGACGAAAGTGCAGCCCACAAAATAATTATGCGGCCGCATAATCGACCGCAAAATATCATCCCAAATTTGCCCAGTTCTCTGCTTCCCTCTGCGATGGATCTACAGTCCGCAGATCAGTTCTGTTACCGCAGAATGGACCGTAGAAATACCCCACTCTGCCAAAAGTTTTCTTTAACTCCCCAATGCGCTATTCAACCCAAAAGTCCGTATCGCTGTTCAACCCAAAACTCCCCAAAAATTTTCTACCTTGGCACCACGAAACCTCAGGTTTTAGGTGAAATTTTACAAGGCCTTACAGGTCATCAGCAAAGAAGAAATGGGAGATCTTAGGTCCATATCTACTGACACTAATAGGGAACAATTCCTTAGTATCAACAATTCTATAAATTAGTCTAGAGAGTATTTCCATACACATGATAAAGAGGTAGGGATAATGGGATCTCCTTGTCTAATACCCCTAGTAGGTATGAAGGATTCAGTCTGTCCTCCATTAATAATGGAGATGGAAGAGGAGCTAATACAGGGGTGGATGAGATTGCTACGAGCAGGAGGGATGCTGAAAGTTGAAGGGTATCTCTGATGAAAGACCATTCAAGTCTGTCAAATGCTTTTTCCAGGCCAATCTTTCTGATCATATTGGGATTTCTACCTTTCATTTTCCTGAACTACATAATATATTCTTGGACTATTATGGAATTGTCAGAAGCTCTTCTATTGAATAGAAATCTAGCTTAATTAGAGCCTATGATATCAGGGAGATATGGTTTAAATCCCGTTGACAACAATCATTATTATAGTTTTGTATATTGTGTTGCAAATCCCTATTAGTCTAAAATTCTGTAGCATACTGGCACTAGAGAATTTGGGGATAAGGCACAACAATATTGCATTCATTGTGGGGTGCATGTTTTGGGATTCAAAGGAGTCATATAGAACTCAGTGACAGACTTGCCCATTATATTCCACCTCTCTTAAAAGAAAGGATGCAACCCTCAGGGTCTGGAGCTTTAAATGGGTTAAAGGAGAAAATGGTCTTTTTGACCTTACTATCTCTAAGGGTGAGTGCTAGGTTTTCCTTTTTGAAGATTTGAGAGAGTATGATTCTGAGTATTTGGGCTGGAAGTCAAAATGGGGGATTGTGTGTGGGAAGAAGTATAAAGGGAATTTAAGTAGTTAATAATAGAGTCTTTGATTTCCTGCTGGTCATGTTTCCAATTCCCAGCTTCATCCTTAAGAGAAAGGATTTTGTTCCTCTTTCTCCTATTGAGAGTAGAGGTGTGGAAAAATATGATGTTGGCATCCCAATATATACTTCAACTTCCAGAAGTCCTCATCATTCTTAAAAACAAAGTCTAGCTCCTCTATCAATTTGGTTTCCAGGTTTAGGAGGAACTAATTGTGTTGGTGTAAGAGGATTTCTGGATACCAGCTAGTATGTCCATAAGTCTCCTCTTTATATGGAAGATGTTACCAAAAGTACTTGTGTTCCACTAGGTAGCAC
Organism: Nicotiana obtusifolia; assembly: GCA_002018475.1. Lineage (NCBI taxonomy): Eukaryota > Viridiplantae > Streptophyta > Magnoliopsida > Solanales > Solanaceae > Nicotiana > Nicotiana obtusifolia. Next base: position 20,450 of record MCJB01041146.1, on the reverse strand, counting down.
TTTCTTTAAACTGGTGAGTGGACTGAATGAGGGTGGAACAAGGGAAGAAGGAATCCTAAACAAGGTTGGGGAAGGAAGGATGACTACACCATATAGTTTCAAATCTGAAAGGTCTATTGCTTATAGTATTTGTGTCATTCTTTAACCTAATGACTAAAGGCATGGTTAGAGTGGGTCCTAGGTAAATTCATTACAGAAGCCTCCGGGTACTCTGAAATCCAGGAGTCATTGGCAAAACACCTATTAATTCGTTCAAGAATTAGGTTGTTCCTATTTTGATACCTCCTGTTGGTCTAGGTATATTAACTTCCTTTGTACCCTAGGTCAACTAGTTAACACCGGTTTAGGAAGTTCCAGAACAAATTACTTCAATTGGTGTTAATGCAATTGCCCCAAAATTTATCTCTAGCTTTCAAGACGTCATTAAAGTCCCCTCCTACAAACCAACTACAATTATAGTTCCTAGATATGTCAGCTAAATGTTTCCAAAGCAATTTTCTATCAGATAGCTGGTTACTAGCATAGATAGCAGAGAAACCTAAGGGGTATGAGAGGGTATTACCTTAACCATGACATGGATAACTTGAGGGGTAGTAGAGACTTCATCAATCTAAATGGCATCCTCTTTCCACCTGATGACAATGCCTCAAATAGGCCAACAATTGCAAACTGAATATGGAGGTCAAACTAGAGTTCCTCTGTCAGCTTCTTGTGGTCAGCCATTCTTGTCTCCAGTAGCACTAGCATGACAGGTTTGTGTAGCTGATCATTGCTGCACAATATCTTTTGAATGTAACATTGTTTCCTCCCCTAACATTCCATATTATGTAATTCATTAGTAGCTGGATTTTGGCTGGGGTTTCTGTCATTTGTGTTCTGTATCCTCTGTGGAGGCACCATCATCTTCTTCTTCTTCTGAGGCTGCATGCGCAGAACTGGGGTAAGTGTTATCACTGGCTAGAGCACTCCCTGGTTTTGGTGAGATCCTATCCCACATTTGGTTAGTGCTTCGAGGCATAGTATAACTAGGATCTTGCAATAGTCCACAATGAGCTCTATCGCTCTCATAGTATCCAATAGTAGGGAATTTGTCCTCGGGGAACCATAACTTCTCTTCACTAGCTCCACCTCTTTGGTGATTTTTCCCTTTAGCAGGTCCAAGGCCTTGCTTATTTCCTTTTCTACGTTTCCCAAAGGTGAGTTTGTCCTCCCCCCTACTGGAGCTGAAGGCGAAGCCTCCTGCTGGATTAGTTGTTCAATCATGGTGAAGTAGGGGGTTGCTGTTGGGTCCTCTATTATCGGATCTAGGAAGAAGGGAATTGAGAGGAAGGTCTGTTGCATGAGGTTGTTGACTATTGGTGGAGCGATGCTGTCATAGTTGGGAGCCAAAGTTGGCCAAACCCTTGTTCATCGCTTCCATGGTAACCCTCTCTAGGTGAGCTGGGTTCTGAATGATGAGTGACACTAGTTGATTTCTGAAGAGAAATTGTTCATGATCTTCAATATTTGTAACCTCCGATGTAACATGATTAACTTACTTTATATACTTTAAAAGATGATCTCATTTTTAGTCATACATTAATTTGCTTATGACACACTTTTACGTACGAAAATATAAGGTGTAACAGACACTTTGCTTGGCAAGTATGGTGTTAGTCACAAAGTCACGACTCCCTATCACCCACAAGCTAGTGGGCAAGTAGAAGTCTCCAACCGGCAAATAAAGAGCATCTTGTCCAAAATGGGGAATGCTAATCGAACGGATTGGTCAAGAAGCTTGATGATGCATTATGGGCTTATCGGACTGCTTACAAAACACCTATCAGAATGTCACCATACCGGTTGGTGTTCAGAAAAGCTTGTCATCTTCCGGTGGAACTAGAGCATAAGGCCATGTGGGCTCTAAAGAAGTTCAATCTTGATTGGGATGTAGCCGCCAACTTGAGGGTGGCACACTTGAATGAATTGGATGGGTTCCGATACCATCCATATGCAAGTTTGTCCTTGTATAAAAAAAATGAAATATCTTCATGACAAATACATTTGGAACAAAGAGTTTGAGGTGGGGGATCTTGTATTATTGATTAACTCACGGTTGAGGATGTTTTCCTGGAAGCTAAAATCTAAATGGAGTGGTCCTTTTGAAATTGTGGGTGTAACACCTTTTGGTGCATTAGACTTGAAGAACAAAAATAATGAATTATTCTGAGTCAGTAGTCACCGGGTGAAGCACTACTTGGGAAAAGTTGGAGCTAGCCACATCGTGGCAGTCATTCATTTCACTTGAGGGTATTCTGCATCGTGCCGCGACGTTAAATCAGGCGCTTCTTGGAAGGCAACCCATGTTTCATTTCCTTTTTCTTTTGTAGTTAGGTGTTATTTTTGTTCTAACTTGATTTGAAGTGTGCTACAGGGTAAGTGTGACGTACAGGAATTGTGGACGAAAATATAGCTAAGTGTTCTAAGGGATGCGGACCGCATTTGAATTGTGCAGACCGCATATTTTGATGGTGCTATAGCATAAGAACATTGTGACCACACATTTGAGATGTTGAAAATACCAAATCTCTGAAGTTTTTGCCTGTCAGTGCGGAGGTCGATCTGCGACAGCACATGAAATCTGCGGCTGCACATGAAAATGTGTGGATCGCAGATGAAAAGCTGAGATGAAGTCCCCAGGTAAGCACTCGTCCTTTTTCCCCTTAGCAAATAATTAGTATAAATAGAGGAACAGGGTCATTTTAATGCTTTTCACTCTCTGGAAAAAAAATTGTGCTTTGTTGAATTTTATTTGAAATTTCATCTATCCACACACACATCTACTTTGATCGTTCACTCATTACACTCACTTCATCTGCTATGCTTCAATTCCACGTTACTTTTTGTTTTAGTTTAGATTTTTATTTCTTTTAGGCCATTTGTCATTAGGGTTCAATTGTGTGCCCATGTGGTGTAAATCTGAACTGGGTTAACTTGATACATGCTCTATGGGGACTGGCTTAGTATAATTCACTATTTTTACAAGGTTGTCGTGTCTAATTGTGCATGAAATTGAAAAACCTAGATAGAAAATTTTGATCTATACGTAAATTTTGAAATCTGCAGTTGTACTTGAATTTGTGCGGTCCGCAGATGTCGAATTTTGGGCAACTTAGTGAAGAAGGGATCTGCGGCTGCAAGTTTCAGACCACAGCATTCCCATCGCGGCCGTAGAACATCACATTTTCTGTCATCAGAGAGTCCTTATTTTGAGACTCTAATGTGCGGCCGCAAGTTTAATTGTGCGGACCACAGAAATCCTATTGCGGCCGCACATTAGCCAATTCTCTATCATTAGAGAGTTGGAATTTTTGGGCTTTAGAGGTGTGTCCGCAAGTCAAACTTTGCAGACTGCACTTCACTTTGCGGTCGCACAACAAAAATATGTGGTCAGCAATTCCCCATCTGTGGCCGAAAATGGAATTGTATGGACCGCAGATCACTTTCCCTGCAAGCATGATCTAACTGTACACCCTCACTGTGTCCTCTGGTTTATCCTTTACTTGCATGTATCCTATGTATGTTTGAACATTGAATTGCAACTAACAATCTTCTTTGCTTGATATAGATAATGGTTTGATCCAGAGGACGAGGTGACACTTCAAAAAAGGAGAGGTGAACCTTCTCGAGGCCGAGGCAAAAGTGCCTTGCCCCTTGGCTAGCAAAAGACAATAAAAAAGAAAGCACCAGTAGACAGAGGGAGAGGTGTAGACCTCTCCAAGACCAGCTCATATGTCCCATCTAGGGAAGTGTCAGAGGGCAACTCAGCCTCTGTTCAGGAGCAGCTGGCCATAGTCGAGGCCGCAAGGGAGATACCAACTCAGGGACTAGCCGTCTTTATCCCACAGTACTTCCGAGGGATCGGAGAGTGCTAGTCAGGCTTCTGAGCCATCGGCTACACTAGTCCCTGAGGAATAGGATGCACTAGTTCATGATATCTCCAATGACGGCAGAGGGGATGATGCTACTGCTGCCGGCCTTGAAAGATCAAAGAAGAAAGAGGTTTGGGAGGACCGCTTTGTCAGCTTGGCCGCCTTCACCAGCTTTCGTATGTGGTGGCTAGTGAGGTCGCTAACTCTTGAGCAACAGTTTCTGTTGAAGGATCAATCCAGCCATTTTGAGACAGTTTTGGGCACGCAAGGGGTAGATATGGTTCACCTAGAGTGTAGTGGATGCAAAAGAATACCTTGTACGCAAATTCTATGCCAATGTGGCTCATATATAGAAAGGGAAGAAGGTGACCAAAGTACGCAACCTCAAGGTGAGGTTTAATCAGCATACGCTAAACGCGTTCTTGGGATTTGAAGATGTTGAGCCGAAGGAGTATTTGGAGAAGTGTGCATTAGGGGACGAAGTCCGACCTTGGTTAACTGAGATTCTAACACCACCAGGGCCACCACCACTATGGATTTCCACCGGGTTCCTATTCAGCGAAACACTCTGAGTTTTGAGGCAAAGGGGTGGCAGACATTTGTGTGCAGCAGGTTAAATCCTTGCTAGAACGAAACTCACCTTCCTATTCCTCAAGCAGTTCTTGTGGCATCCATTATGGTCGGGTACCAAATCAATGTGGGTGTTGTGATGTCGGACAACATCTCAATGATCGCATGGTAGGATGAATCGCCCTACCCGTACCCAAACACTATTACAGAATATCTCACCGATGCAAAGGTAAAGCTGAGGGATTTTGACACAAAGGTGAAGTTGAAGAAGCCTTTTACTTGGTACTCACTGATGGATGCGAGCAACCCAAAGAAGAAAGTTCAGCCTCCTACCACCACAAGACAATTTGATGAGCCAGTAGTGGTAGCTCTTGAGGTAGTTGATGTTCCATCCACTTCGGCTGAGCCTTCCTCCAGTGCCGCAACTATGCCTCTGCCATCATCCACAGCCCCTACTACAGCTCATGCCACAGCTCCCACCTCAGCTCTAAAGCCAGTGCACATGCCTACAGTCTCACTATCTGCGCTGCAAGTCTCCCAGACATTGGTGAGTCTCAACAACTGGATGCAGACAGCTACTTCAAAGCTGTATGACTTGTCCAATACTGTTGTAGCTTAGTCCACTCTCAGGCACCTCAGGCTCCCTCGAACATTGATTAGAAAATAAAGAAGATTTTGGAGAACTAGAAGACAATTATGAGCACCTTAGTACAGCACGGGGCGGTGATTGAAGAGCTGGGAAAGGAAGTAAAGAAGATGAGAAAGTCACAGTCCAGCAAGAAGTCTGTGGATAATCTCTGGAGAGAGGTGAATAGAATTGCTATAGCCGGATACCTTCCCTTTGACATGCTACTTTACTCGCACCAGTCTGCCCTAGATCCTTCAGCCCCATCTGCACCGGTAGCACTAGCTAGCCAGTCTGAAGAGCCAGACCTTGCTGCCGACACTGCTGAAGCAGTGCGTGAGACGTTCGCCAACCCAGCCACACCTAGAGTCGAGGATGATGAGATCTAGTTGGCTGATCCGGAGGGCGATGACACTGCTGAGGACATAGAGATGTCCAAGGAGCCATAGGGAGTTTTCTTCACCCTTTCCTCTTTTACTCTTATTTTGCTAAGCATTAAGGACAATGCTTACTTTTAGTCGAGGGGTGGAGTTTATTTGACACCTTTGGTACACTTTGATACATTTGGCCTGTAATAATTTGATGATACTTTTTCTTTTTCTTATTTGTATTTATCTATTCTCTCTCTCTCTCTCTCTCTCTCTCTCTCTCTCTCTCTCTCTCTCTCTCTTACTATGTGTATTCATTCTATCTTTAGTAGTTTTGTTCATTAGATTCTTTATCTTTGTTTTTGATTATTAGATTCTTTTTCTTTTTCATATTAGTTTTTGTTTTGTTAAGTAGCTTCTTTTTATGCTTTAGTATATAACAAGCCTTTGGTTTCTTAACGCCACGGTTCTTTCCAAAGGTAGTTGTTATCTGAACTGGGTGACTCGTCCCAACGATGGATGTCGTGACAACCTTCGTAAGGGAATGAGTCCGTTTTTGTGATTAGGTAATAATACTAGTAATAATGAATAAAAAGACCTAATTAAGCCATGCTCGAAGAGTCAACCATGCTTCAATTGGCACCAACTCACTTAATTATGTGCTTATGGTTAGAGACAAGGTTTTTAAAAGAAATAGCTCTAGTTAGTGACTTTGTGACTCTTGAGTTGACTTTGGTAATCATCGGGTGGTTTAATTGGACCATAGTGATCTTTAAACTTGAATGTGGTTGTTGTGGGCCCTCAATTCTATCCTCTTTTACAATCTAGTTGTGTGAGGGGTGAGATGAATTGTTGCTAGTCCAAGTATCTGCGCGAAGGGTCTAGAACTTGCCCCGAATGTGTTTCAAGGCAAAATCCTAAGTTTTGCTTGGTTTGAGAAGTGATTTTAGGCTCTCCTTGGCCTGTTTGAGCGTTCTATTGCCAACCAGTGTCGTTATCCCTAGTCAACCCCTTTGAGCCTCTAGCCTTTCTCATTTGATAACCATGTGATAAGCCGTTACGCGCTTTGTCGTGACCCTCTCTTGGCTCCCGGACTTTCATTAACACTCTTTTGAAACAAATGGCTTAAAACGTAAGTTTGGGGGAGAGATGAGGAATTTGAAAAAAGTATCAAGGCACAAAAAGAGAAAAGAAATGATCTCTATGAAAAGAGAAGGCAAGAAAAGAAAAGAACAAAAACGTGAATAAGCGGAAGGATTGATGGATTCAAAAAGAGGTAATGATCCCAAACATTGAGAAATCAAAAAGGAAGAAAAAGAATGAAATGAACAAGAAAGGGTGATGTTAAGTCTCTCTAGTCCCCAATGAAAAGAAAGTGCCTCTAAAAATTGGCAATTGTGAGCCGAGAAATGAAAGTGTGGAGTGCTTAAGGAAAGGTGTAACCACTTACCAATATGGTATTCTACCCTAACCCAAAAGCCTTCATTACATCCCGAAAGAAGTCCTACTTGATTTCAAACCGAGTGAGCTTACATTAGTGGCGATCTACATGAGGGGCAAGCCTATGGTACTTGAAGCTGTACTTGTGACATTCTCTTGTGAGAGATGAGTGAGCCTTTCATGAATCTTTGAATTGAGTGCTAATTTCTTAAGTGAGCTTGGCAAATGGAAAGTAGATGAGGAAGAAAGTCCACCATGATCTACATGATATAACAAGACTGTTTGATGAGTAAAGTCAATTCTTGAAGCTTAAATGTCACATTAGAACTATATGTGCAAAAATATTTGACTTGTCACCTTGTTGATAATACATGAGTAGTGTGGGTAATTGTTGGTCCCAACTGATGTGTGAATGGCTCAACTTTGACTTACTGAAATGACCCATAACTTTAGGAGGTGGGAACTAATTTATTTGCTTGATGACAAGCAAAGACTTAAGTTTGGGGGAGTTAATAAGTGGGATTTTGATTACTTATTAGCACCTTTTTGCTTTTGTTTTAGTCCGAAAGTATTGATTTACGTTCCCGAAACTAATGAAATTGTGCAAATTGCAGGAATGATGAAATCCGACTAAAAAAGAAGTGTTCCGAAGCACAAGGCATTAAAGGGTGCAGAGGCAAAGAAGTGCGGTTCATAGAAGGATTTCTGCGGCCGCAGAAGAAACTGCGGACCGCAGAATTCCATCTGCACCCGCAAACCAAGCAACACAACCCAACAGGATTTTGACCAATGTGCGGCCGCAGAACAGGACTTTCACTGACAAAAATTCAAAGTTCAGAGAATATGCAAAAAAAACCAAGTCCTGACACCTTGCTGAAATGCAGACCGCACAACAATTGTGCAGCCGCAGAAGTTGCTTCGCAGCCGCAATCCAAAAATGTGCGGCTGCAAAACCCACTCTCCTGCCAGCTGAAGAAATCTGCGGACCGTATATGGAATTGTGCGGTTGTAGAACCTCCCGAGGAGCATTTTTGTCAGCAAATTTTGGCCTATTATAAATAGACGAGTTTCACAATTTTAGGTCAAGTTTGGAAGTTTAAAGCTGATGTAGCCGTCACCTTTTGCCATTTTAGGAAGTGTTTGATTATTTTAGTGTTTAAACATTATACTTCGTCAATTTAATCTTTGATTATGGATTTATTTGTATTTCTTCTTTATTTTCTTCGATACCTACTACGAGTAGCTAGATTTTTACTAGGGTTGTGACCCAACCCTAGTGTGTAAACCTTATGTGTATTTAATTTAATGCTTGTTTATAATTGGATGTTGATTATTTAGCCTAGTTCATGCTTCAATTTTAGAATTAATGGTTGCAAACATTGATTCAAGCCTTTTTGACTTAGTCTCTACTTGAGAAAGAGGGACCTAGTCTAGGATAACTTGGCTAACAAGAAATTGGGTTAATTAAGAGATAGATTAGCCTAATTAAAGGGTTCAAACTAGAGATAGTAAGAATCCGACTTGTGCTCGTATCAACTATTTTGCTTGATATCCATTTGGACTTGAGAAAGCATAATTGGGCAAAATCACTCTTTGACCGAGAGGTATTGAGTGGGTAACGTAGAGTTGAGAGCTATAATACGCCCTAATCAATGAAACAAGTACTAACGTACTTACCCCATTAGGCGAACACCTAGGTTACGGTCACATCCCTAGGCTTTTAAACTATTTGGAAAAACACCAAAAACTTCATTCATTTCTAGTTTATTTTCCTTAGCTCACAATTGTTAGAGTAATAGTAGAAGTGGAAATCACAAATCATTGTGGAAGTGCAAATTTAGTTAGTCCATTCGCTGTCTGCAAGTATATACTCCTAACACCCCTTATAACTCCCTGTGGATTCGACCCCGACTCATAGTTGGGTAATTTGTACTGCATACGACCGTATCATGTCTCTTATTGAGGTGTGTTGTGGACATCATCACCTTCCACTCGATCCCATTCAGGAGAAAAATCACAATACGCAACATGCTCCTCATGCCGGTAGAAAATATCCATCTTAAATCGTGGTAGAAACCATTGAGAACTCTTCGAAACCCAAATGCACATAACCAAGCCATCAGAACTGAATCTCTCTAACTCAACTAAATCACACAGGTCGTCAAAACTCAAGAATATTGCCACAAAACACCGGTAGAGCCTTACCACATCATAAGAACCCAAAGGAACCGATCATATCATCACCATACTGGTCCAACCTACTACTGAGTCGTCCTATTTTTTGCTGAGTTGCTTCAAGTTAACACTCCTCCTTACCAGTACACCACGACCCTTAACCCCACGCTCACCACAAGAGATCCTAGCATGAAACCACGTCATCCTAAGCCCATAAACCATTGTATTCCCTTTGTAAGCACTCAAAACACTGCAATCGAGATACCTACACTAAGGAGAACTTTTGTGAATCTAAATCTGTTTCTTTAACCTCTCAAATGGTTAAATGTAGAATCCATAATGATATACAGCGAGTCTCGACACATAACCATGCAATCAAATCGCCCGTAGCAGACTCCCCCACTTGGCTCAAAGCCATAGAACAAAACATTCGATAACTCACAATACCCATACTCTATTACTACCATAATCCCGCACTGAAATTCAACTAAATCCTTCATAAGCTCATGCAACAAAAACTATAAAATACCTCAAATCATCTGCTAAGCTCGTATTCTTCCTCGTGACAGTCAGGTCAACTTTCCAAATCGATCCAAACTTAAATTGCAACACGTATAAACCACTAGTATAAAGAAACTCTCCACACGACATCATAAGGATCACACATCTGTAGATTACCCCGCAGGTGATAACCCACCTACTTAGCCTCAAACGGATACCTCTATATACCCCTTCACAGCCACAATTACTACGCAATCACTTAATCTTCCCAAGTTTGAACTCATGAACAAGACATGAGAATCTACTTCGTCCCATAAATAAATAACATGAAAGACCCCTCAACACACACATATCTCGAGACCGTTAAGCACATCAAGATAGAACCAATAGTCCGTTTCACATCCCAAGCAACTCTTCTTGTTACGTCAAAGCCATCCGAACACATCCCGCAATCACATAATACACATCATACAGCTATCCAACCACTCACCGAGCCGCCAGTCCCATTCCTAGGGACACCACCGAACATAGAAGTCCAAAATCACATACTCACACAACAGAAATCACCGTGCCCAAGCTGCCATCAAAACCCAACCACAACTCCTCCTGATTGGCCCATCACAAAAACACAGAAAACACATTTTGTACCTCATCCATGGAATCGCAAGTCGCCGATGCACAGCTGATACCGAGCGCTGACATAACATACGAGTGAGTGGAAGGAATTTAAAGAGGTAAGCTTCGAGCTAAATCAATGTCGCACTATGAGGAAAGAAAGATGGGAAGTTTATCCTAGATGCCATGTAGCCTCTCGAAGATAGGTATGGACGTCATCATACTGATCCGCAAGACTCTACTACACACTTGCTCATGACTCGTATAAACATAGAGCTCTAATAACAACTTGTCACGACCCAAAAATCTAACTAGTCGTGATGGTATCTAACCTAACCCACTAGGTAACCAATTAACAATAATCCAATTCAAATGAGATTTACTGAGAAATAAATGATGAAACAATCCAAGGACTGGTAGTACAAATCATGAGCTTCTAACACTTAGAGTTTATAAAACCGATATGAAATAAATCCATAATATATTCAAAATATACATAAACGGATTTATAAATCTAAAGCTACCAAGTACAAGAGACAGTTATAACCGGAACGCAAGTACATCTTCAATGTCAGCTCCTTCCATACACAGCAACGGCAGCTCCAAAATCTGCACACAAGGTGCAGAAGTGTAGTATGAGTACAACCGACCACATGTACTCAATAAGTAACAAACCTAACCTTAGGCTGAAAGCAAGTGATGAACTCGAAAAACGGTCAAAGTCCATCACCAATAGCCAAAAATAACTCATAACAATATAATTGAAAGTAGTACAAGTAATAACTCAAAAGATATTATGCTCAGCTCGTTCACAGTTACGGAGAAATAGACATGCTTTTCAGGTATAACAGAAAAACCCAAATCTTTCACCGGAATTACCAAAATATGAGTATATCAGAAAACTGTGATTTTTCCCAAGCTTTCAACAACAGATAAGATATTTCATTATCAGAGAGAATGAGGAAAGTACATCTCTATGCCTACATGTCATATGCATGTCAAGTCATCAATTATCATATACCGTCTAGCATGAGGAATATACATCTCAATGCGTATATGTCAATGTACATGTCAAACCATGAATGTCACAGTACCGTATAGCATGAGGAAAAATGCATCTCTATGCTTACATGCCAAGCATACATGTCAGATGAATTATTTCACAGCGATATTCCTAGGTACTCTCACCCTCAACATACTCAAGTTGTCTGTCTCATTTGCCCACATCATCACACACACAATCACTCAGCACTTTACGGGTGCCTGGCTCAAAAGCCCCTTATCAAAGCACGTGTATATATATCACTGTGCATGCGCTCACTGCTAGTATGTTAGACTCCGGAGGGGAGGATCCTACCCAAGCGCTAATCAAAAGCCTATAAGGCAAGCTGCGACATGCAACCCGATCCACAATGATAGATAAGACAATAAGGCCTGTTGCGGCGTGCAGACTGATCTGCAATAATAAGAATAGTCACAAAGCCAATATGGCCTGCTGCGGCGTGCAGCCCGATCCACAATAACAATCATAACACAGCTCTGAGACCCACCTCAGTCATCAATCTCTTAAGCCTCAATGGCTCACAATCTCGTACCACTCAGCCTAAACGATCTCGCCCCGAACTCGGGGAGCGCGACCACGCTTAACCGAGTGAACCCTGCTAAGAAAGCCTATTACATTCCCTTCTACCCAAAATCATCCATGAATAAAGAGGAGATGCACTCCATTAGTCAAACACTAAAAAGATTTCATTAACAACTCCCATATCATTTTCATTAACTGCTTCATTCATAATTTCCAAAATATTACAAGTTTATAGATATAATGAAAAACATGTTTGCCAAATACCAACATTTCTAGTTTAATTCCCCACAACCACCCACGACCTATCTACGGAGCGTCTAAGTACAATAGAAGAGTAGTATGGAAGTGCCGGCAATAAGGCCCCGGCTATACCTCAAAATACACAGTACAACATCAAATGACATCAGGCACAGAATAGAGTAGGGCTCACAAAACCTGCTGGATAGGGGAGTAACTGCTAACAAGAACCAAGGTTGCCCGCTGATGAACCACCTGCATCCATTGAAGATGCAGTGCCCCCGGCAAAAGGGACGTTAGTACATATGGAATAGTTCTAGTATGTAAAGCTAAATGTCCTCTTTCAAAATAGAATGCCAATATAAGAAAGGAAAAACCATAGAAACAATAAGTCACAATCAACAATATCCAAATGCCCAGTTAAAACATAATAATTTTTAAAATGCGAAAATAATATATATTTTTGGTTGGGAGATCAGCACCGATATACCACCGTGTTTTTAGCACGGAGTCCGATCACGCCCGATCGGCTAGGCCATCTCCCCACGATCAATGTGGTTTGACATTTGGTGCGAAAGAAAGGTGTTACCAAGAGTAGTACCACCATGTGCGCAATATGGTGTCCGATCTCCACCCGATCTGCTAGGCTACCTTCCCACATATGTCGTGTGGGTTGATTTTTCCAAATCACAGCTATTTTCAATCTCATCCCAGTTAAGGGGAATAATCTCATCCCAAATAAGGGAAATAATCACAATCCACTCCTACACCGGCACGTGTAGTTTCGGGTATGAGCCTTATGACGCACCCTTCCTCGGTTTACTAATGATAAACCCAAAAACATTTTTGGTTTATACACAAGGGAAACAAAAGCACAAATATATTTACCTCATCATCTTTCACAATGTCTAAATCTCTACTAGTATTTTCAACCAATCATGACAACAATATTTCCTTGGCTCTTTTGCCATTCACGAGATTCTTTATTCACGGCACAGTGACCGTACTTCAAATTCCACACTTTCGTATCTTTCCTCCATGGATCGTCATCATAAATATCAACATATATAGTATTCCGGAAATCACAACTTTTAGCTCGTTAGAAATGAAGGCTATAAACATAATAGATTTCTTTCTGAGATCATCAAGGATTGTCAACAACAAACATTTCTATTCAAGACTTTAAGCACACATTTGAGCAATTTATGGTCTTAGGCACATGTGATTTCCAACAAAATTGACATGATAGCTTTCATTAGAATCACGTTTTAAATCATAACGTAATAACACACAATCCGTACTTAAACCACGTTCTCAACAGTGACTCAACATAACAAGAATCTTTGCAATACATATTGAACGCACATTTATTTTGACATAAGGCTTATCTAGGATAATCAATATATAATGAGGATCACGGGAATTACAAGGATATTGTGGGGTTCAATTCTAAGAGAAGAGTTTAGTCAACATACTTTGCCTCGAGCTTTATAAATTACTACACTGTTCCGAAAATCTTAGCCACTTCGATCTTTATAGAGATATAGAAAAATTAAACACAAATTAGGAAGGAGTTCATAATTCCAGCTCACTTGAGCATTTTATCAAACACTAGGTGTGGATCAAGGTTTCAAGGTCCTCCTATGGTTGATTCTTTCATCCCACTACCCAAAGTTTACCCAAATGAGCTCAACAATCTTCCCACTATCCTTGACAGTACATGCATGTAAAATAAACAACTCTCATCCTCAAAACCTTCCTCCCCATTACCTATTCCAAAACAAAATTTTGTAATTGAGGTTTAGGGCCAGAATCTTACCTCTTGGTTGAAGGCTTTTGTGAGCTTTCTTGTTGAATTTCAAAGCTTGGACAAGATTTTGGAGGAACAATTAGCTCAGGGACTTTACTTCTCACTCTAGGGCACTCCCTCCCTCTAAAATACCAGATATCCCCTTTAGAAATGGTCCCTCATGTCTAATTATCGAGATAGGGTCGGGTTAAAAAGTTAGAATAAATGAAGCCCCAATGCAGATCTGCGATCGCATATGCGACCGCATAAATCTTCTGTCGTCCGCAAAATGGGCCGCATATTGGCCCTCCAGAATTGGGCACCCCTGCCCCACTCTGCGATCGGTCTGCGGTCCAGATTTCCATGATCAATTTCCATTACTCACCATAGATTTTCATCCCTAGATCTAGATTTTTCATAGAGTAGAAATAGGGTTTTTGGGTAGAAATCTAGGAATTGATATTTTAGAGATTTAGACCATGATATGAGGTCGAATCTCGAAACAAATCACATATTTGGACTCGAGGGTGAATGTATAATCGGGATTTGGTCTTGATTTCGGATTTCAACTAAGTGGGCCCGAGTTGTGTTGACATTTCCAAATATGTTAAATATTAAACCTTTTTGATACGGGAATAGTTTCTAAATCTTATTTTGACTTATTTGAGTATTAATTAGCTAGATTCTAGTGGTTTGAATGCTTGTGCTAAAGGAAAAACGATATTGGAAGGTTAACTTATTCTAGAAAGAGGTAAGTATCTTATTTAACCTTAATATGAGGGAATTAGAATGTAATTGGGTAAATTTGTTGTGTGTTGGGACCGGTGTATATACAAGGTGACGAGTGTATATGTGTTTTCTATGGCTTAAGCATATAGGTAGAACTATCCTTATTATGTCATGTTGCATTTTGTATCATGTCTTCCATGCTTTAAATAAATTGTGAAACTCTTTTGTATGTTCTAATTCCTGTTAATAACTATGTTGAGCTTGTTGACAGATTGGCCGTTAAGATTATCGAAATGTTGATTTGGCTATTGGTGCAAAAGTGATGGTAACCTCTCTTGTGGTGTGTGTATTTAGTCACTCCAATTGATGTTGTGGTTGCTCCTTACCTTGCTCAGTACTGATTACATATGCTCTGTGAGGATAAGTGATATTGCACGGCGGGTGCTCCCGTGCCGTGAGAATGAGTGATATTGTAACAACGGGTGCTTCTGTGCTGTTGGTTGAGAGATATTGCACGATGGGGCTTCTGTTCTTGTGATGATGATAGTATATGCACGACGGGTGTTGTCGTACTATATGCATGAAGAGTATATGAACTAGGTTTTGATAGTTTAGAGAAGTATTTCTAGGGAAATCAGTATTGGGTTGTTGAGCTTGTTCAAGAATGAGGTAAGTGTTTAGCTTAGCTTCAGTTAATGATATTTTTCCTAATAAATAATATTAATTGCGACATGCGAGGTGATGCATACACGAGATGACGAGCATATTTGCATGTGCCAGGTTATCTATGCTCAAGGTAGATTATATATATTTTTTTTGGCCTTGTTGAACTTTGTCATCTTCTTGAATTATGTTTCATTTACTTCTAAAATTATATGAGTATAATTATCCATGCTAGAAGTCATGTTTAAATGTGTGATATCTTAAATAAGCATGATGGGCTATTCTTGAAATTGTTGATATACTTGATTTGATTGTAGTCATACCTTATATCACGAGCACATATCTCTACCTGTTATTCTTATGCTACTTGAGATTCTTTATTCATATTAAAAGATCATGATTAGGGCCTTAGGGCATTATTTGACACGATGGATATTTTCATTCGGTTGATATAATATTTGCACGATGAATACTTCCATGTGGTTTGACATGAGATTGGAACATTGGTTGTCTCTGTGTGGGGAGGATGGAAGTTAGAATTTATGTTATGTTTATTCTTTTCTTAGATAGATACACACATTCTATCTTGGTTGCTCCTACTTGCTTTCCTATCTTGTTTGTTTCTATCACATTAATGTTTCCTACTTGGTTTATATCTAGGTTTCTTACCTTATTTGTCACTATCATGTCAATGTTTCCTACTTTGTTTATATCTATGTTTCCTATCTTGTTTGTTACTATCACACCAGTGTTTCCTACTTGGATTACATCTATTTTTCCTATCTTGTTTATTACTATCACATCTATGTTTCTTACTTGTCTTCTTACCGTTACATCTATGCTGTCTATCTTATTTGTTACTATCACATCTATATTTTCTACTTGGTTTACATCTATATTTCCTACTACATTTTATCACTATCACAAGTATGTTTCCTACTTGTTTGTTACCGTTACGTTTATGATTTTTACTTGATTTATTACTGCTACATATTTGTCTTCTACCTTGATTATTGCTGTTACACTTGTGCCTTCTACCTTATTTGTTATTGTTATGCACATGTCTTCTACCTTTTTTGTTGTTGTTACATATATGCCTTCCACGTTTTTTGTTATTGTTACCTTGATGGTTGTTAGTTTGGTTGTTACTATTTTCATGTTGATTGATATATAGGATCGGGTACATGCCTCGCAAATATTATATTGGATCAGGCGCACACTATGTAGTATGACCATAGGATTGGGTTACACGCCGTAACAATATTATGACTGAATCGTGTTGTGCGTCATAATAGTGTTGTGATTTGTTGAATTGAATTGTTGGCATATGATACATATATTTATGTGTTTGTTTATGCAACCTACATGTACATCTTTTTATATGCATTTCAGATATTTTCTTACGTATGCATGGTACTCGTTGATAAACTATTTGACATCTGGAATGCATCAGATTGATGTAAAGATAAAGTCTCCTTCATATCTTGACATCGGGCTCATGTAAGAGCATTCATATAATGGTAATTGGTAATTGACGAAACTTGTCCTTATTCATATTCATATAAAGACTCCCCACATTCATGTGGAAGTAACTAAGTTAGTGCTACTAGGTGTAAGTCTTCTGTATACAGCTTTGGTGTATTTGCATATTCTTTTCACCTTGTTATCTAGAATAGCATGTTGTTAACTTCTTCTATTATGTGTACCTTATTGTTGATAATGTTATTTTCTTTAGCTTGTTTCTGGTTATTTCTTTCCTATTATTTTTCTAGGCTTATAAACTGCACAAGTATATTAAGTAAGTATTTTTTACTTAAAAACCTTGCCACTACTTCACCGAGGTTAGTCAAGATACTTACTGAGTACATGGGGCTGGTTGTACTCATACTACACTTCTGCACCTTGTGTGCAGATCTTGGAGCTAAGCAACAGCGGGGTTCAAGGGCAAGCATTGAGGACTTCAGCATTCTAGCCATCTACTATCATCTTGTTCATGTTAGTATATGACTTATATTTCTGTTTATGTAAGTTTCAAATAGATGATGTATTGCTTCTTGCTAACGTTGTAATTCCAAATCTTAGTGCTCAGGACTTGTACTTCCGGATCTTGAGGCAGTTGTATCTAAATTTGTATTGTTATTTCTGTATTTATTGATCTTCAGATTGGATAATATTTTATGTTAGTTGGATTATGTAGTGGGCTTGTGTTAAGTGCCATCACGACCTGGTGGAATTTTGTGCCGTAATAGCAATATGACATGAATCATTTGTTAAAAGTTGTAATTTAATTTGTAGGTGGTATTGAAATTAAGATAAAATAATTAGGTTGGTAACGTGTTAAGAAATCAAGCTAAAATAACAATATCAAAGATGAAAATAAGAGAGACGAGAGAGGAGATCTTTTCTTATTTTCT
Organism: Nicotiana obtusifolia; assembly: GCA_002018475.1. NCBI lineage: Eukaryota > Viridiplantae > Streptophyta > Magnoliopsida > Solanales > Solanaceae > Nicotiana > Nicotiana obtusifolia. Next base: position 2,828 of record MCJB01041146.1, on the reverse strand, counting down.
TCCAAGTGTTTCTAAGTGTATACGATGTGATGCCCAAATTCTCCATTTATAGGATTGCATTAAGGTAATACAAAAGGGATGCTATAAACATGGTGAGAATTACAAATGTAGTAGTGGAATAGTAAAAAGTTACCATATCATACTATATTATAAGCGTGAACATCTTAAATGAAGGTTGAAATACCAAAATATCCTTATAAAGCTGAATAGCACTATTGCCCTTCCATTAAACACTAATGGTAAAATATTTTTGGATAAAAATATAAATCCTTTATAATATATCATATATATTAGATATAAATATTATATAATGAAGGTGATGCAATTAGAGAACATCCACTTGTATAACAAATTTCTAGAGCTAGCATTTGGGATTATTTATCTTCTCATTTTATTTCTCTTAGCTTGGATTTCAGATTTTTATGATTTATTAATGCAATCATTTTCTTATAAATGCAATTATGATTCATAATATTTTACAATCCATGTATAAAAGGGATATTATATACTAATAAATAGTAATCATGCCTTCTAATCTTTTCTTTTTCTTCTCCTAATTAATATCGACAAAATTTATATATATATATATATATATATATATATATATATATATGTATGTATTATGTATCTATTTATAGAATAATACTCTCTTCGTCAACAACATTCTTTTTATTCCGAACTTCTCATTTTGTTTGTTTTTTCAGGTCTTGAATATTTTGAAAAAGAATGAGGTTTTCATGCAGGACCTATGGAGATGCTTTCTATCACGGGAAGTGACATAAAGGGAGATAAGACACACAAGTTTTGAGTTTGAAGAACGACCAAGCATTATCTTATTCATAAATGTGACTTTTATACCTTTAAATTTTAAAAGTTTGACTTAATTCTACCAAGATAACTTCAATCTTTGTGTTTTTCCTTTCCTTTAGAGTACTTCTATATGGAGAGAGAGTAATATACTTTTTGATTTTTTATTAATTCCATGTTATGATGTACCAATTATTTAATTTTATTTACTTTCACGTACTAAATTACTGAAAACCGATTTTTATTATCTTCTCATAATTTGAGATTATTTTAAACATGAAATGGTAGGAAAAAGTGTGGCTTACAGTGAAAATTAAGCTAGTTTATGCCCTAATTTGAGATTTATTTTTCTATCGTCGTTTTATTACCTTTCATGGCAATCTTGAAATATATTGTGATTATGAGTTAAATTATTAAATAGTAAATCCAAATATACATCCACACCACAACAACAATAATCCATTATAATGTCACGTGTGGGGTTCAGGAATGTAAGAAGGAGATGTAGGGAAGACAATGTATACGGAGACTTACCCTGCAGCACAAGGAGATTAATACATCCACACCACACCAATAAGAAAATCCCCGTATATAACTTAGAGATGACCTCGAGCCTAGAGACTATTTAGCGGACTCCTCCCTCCATCTTCTTTGTCCTCCCCCTCCTTTTCAAAATCGCGCCTGGTGCTTCGGACTCTCATTTTTTTTTTTTCTAAGCTCCCAAGCAAGCTTTATTTTCTATAAAGAACTAGACTTCAATTGCCATTTGCTCTCGACTTTTACACACCCAAAAAATACGTAAAAAGTTGTTAACTTTCGACTTTCTAACTTTAAACCCAAGACTTCTACTCCTTTACAAAGAGTTTGTATTTTCATTGTTTTGGCTCCAGAAAAGTTTATAAGAAAGGCTTTTGCTTATATCTGATTTGCCCAACTTGAAGACGGTGGTATTTGGAAGGCTAAAATACAGAAACATAGTTAAGATTTTAGGTTGGGGTTTCGTGAAAATGGATAAAAAGAAAGTGGCAGTGCCATTGGTTGCCATGGTCATTCACGTCCAGTTGTTGATTTGTTCTATAGCCCAGTTACCTCTGATGGGTTCTTCCTCATTAGCGCCAGCAAAGGTATGTCTTTTTTCTCTTTTCTTATATCCAGTTTGCTTAGTTCAAAAAATAGTTTTTGAGGTCAAAGCAATCAAATAAAATAATTAAATAAAATAATTTGGGTTTTCAACAACCGATTTACTTCACTTTTCCAAATATAATTAATGCAAAAAAAGAGTAATAATAATAAAGAAATAAATTGAGAGAATAAAGGAAATACAAATCCTATTGATGATTGCAGCCTTTGTCCAGTAGGCAAGAAATAGTCTTCCATTAATAAAGAATTGTAAGAGAATTCTATAATTGACAATATGACTTAGTAGAATTTTTGTTGGGAATACAAGACATAGAAGGGAGATTTAAGTAGTACTATCACTCGTAGCCATTTGCGTTGTTTAGCTCCTGCTTGTTTCTCTCATTTATTGCATTAATTGCCCGTCACGTGATTGATTTGTAACGGTTGAGATAATAATAGTAAATCGCGTGTAATCATGGATTGACGGTTCCTTTCCATATTTGTAGCTGTTAATGACTTTAATCATCAGCGCCGTGGCTATTCTTTTATGTTTAACCTCGAAGCTAGCAGGCACGGTGCATACACAAACAACCCCGAGGATGTTGTTTATACTATCTGAACACGTCATTCTTTTTTATCGTAATAACTTCCATGACACCTGTTATCATGATATAAATTCACGTGGCAAGTTTATTTTCCACTAATATAGATAGTCCCTCCCCTAATGGTGTGGCCCACGTTGGGCCTGGCCCAGGACCGGCCCGGGACCGCGGGCCTGGCGGGCCTGGCGGGCCTAACGGGCTTGTGGTCCGGGCCCTAGCGGTCTTGGGCCTCAAACGGGTAAAAGCCCGTGACGGGCCGGTCTGCGCCAAAAGGCCAGCCAGGCCCGGGACCGCCAGGCG